>CM077215.1:31294865-31318289 GCA_039654625.1 Rhinogobio ventralis
AAAGGTAACGCAAGTTACTTTGTTTTCCCATTTAACACAAATATACTTTATGTATTTAATCTCACTTTACTGACCAATGTCTTTGTTGCTTTCTCTCGATAATCACATTCAAACAAATGACTTTAGATAAATACTTCACTTTTGTGTTTTGTTTGTTTGAGCTGCGCCCTCTACTGTGCAGATATGAAATTACATTTCCTTCAGCCTGAGGATTATTCATTTCACTTCTGGTGTGGAAGGGCCGTTACATTTGCCAAAAATATAGCCTAACTTTTTTGTTGTTATTAAAAAACAAACAAGCAAACCCAGCCCCGGTGAGAAAAAGTAACGCAAAAAGAACATAACACATTACTTTCCAGAAAAAGTAACTAACGCAATTAGTTACTTTTTTAGGGAGTGATGCAATATTGTATCTTTTAAAAGTAACTTTCCCCAACACAGTTCATTAACCATTATATTTTAATGATATTCAAAGAATACCATCACAAATAAACCACTATTGTTGATCTGAACACTTTTTTTTAATAGACTAAACATTTTGATTAAAAAATTTAATTAAGTCCGTTCACACCAAGAATGAAAACTATATTAGAGTCCACACCAACACACAATATCATTGTTTATTATAAACACGCTGTACTTTTGCCACATTAATTGCTTAAGTTCTTTAAAGTTTGGTGGATTCTGATTGGCTGTCATTGTTTTTATCGCCATTGTTCATCAGAAAAAGTAAAAAAAAAGTGATTCTAACGATATTGTGTCGTTATCATTATAGTTGTGGTGTGTGTGAACTCTGCTATTCTTTTATATTTAGAACAAATTTTAAAACAATATCTTTATCATTATACACTAGTGACCAAAAGTGTCATCCAGCCTAGGAAAATGTATATCTTTACCCTTTATTCAAATATTATTAATAATTTGTTAAAGATTTTGTAAGCATATTGCGCAGTTGTGCCTGGAGTCGATTGTTTTATTTGTGATAAAACATGACAAATTGTGCTGAAATAAGTTTTGGCCAGGCAACGTCATAGAAAGAAATTTTGAACACATGCAAAAACAAAAGAGAACCAATTAAATATTAATAACTGATTATTTTGTAGTCAATGCATGCTTTTTTGCATTGTAAAATAAAACCTGTAGATGTTTTGTAAAATAATTTTGTTCATGTGTAACATTCAAATGCAACATGTGACAACAACGTAGCATTCTGTCTGCGAATGATGTTTCATGTTGAATTAAATACTAATCGAAGATATTCTTCTAACCTAATTAATATCGAATATGGAGCCTCAGCTGGCGTTAAAGCAAATGTGTGACATTCACGGTGTGCTGGTCGATAGGTGTTAAGTGTTGTGTAATGGCCCTGATGAGGTCATCGTCAAAGCTCTAAAGCGCTAAGAGTGATTTGAGAGCCATTGGTGTTTAGTGGCAGTCATAAGACGGTGGTGGCTGGCGTCGAGATGAGGCTCCGCTCTCAGAATAGACTCCGCTCGCTTCGCTGGGTGCTCCAGTTGGCTGCTCTGGAGGGCGGTGATGCAATGCAGCCAGATTAATCACAAACAGCCTCTCTCTCTCTTTCTCTCTCTCTGTATCCTTGACACCAGCCCTCACTTCTTCACCACGAGTCAATCTCTCGTTTTGATTGTGCTCGGGCCGTTAGATAAAATTAACCGGGCGCTGAGCACCAGCCCCCACCCCGCGTCCCTGAAACGATCACCCTTTACTCGCGCTCGCTCTGTCCTCATGCTAGTCCAAAAATACCCAGTGTACATCATGCTCATAAATACACCCACAACATTGGTGATGCACATGCCACAGATTTCTTCCACGGGGACTAACGTTTCTGAAATAAACCTGACCCGTGTGGCACCGATGATCTCAGACACGACAGACCCAAACTCCTCTCTGGGAACACTGGAGAGACACAGCCAGTGTTTAGAAAAGCCATTTGAAAAGTTATTTTGATTAACAAAATGATTTAAATTATGAATTAGGAATATGTTTTTATGTTAGAATCACAATGCGGCATCTAACTGGCTCCGCACGTTTGTGTTTAAAGTCAGTTTTATTTATAATATAGTGCTTTACACAATAGATATTGAATAAAAGCAGCTTTACGGACCTTATAGTCACATTTAGCAGATTACCGCTGGGTGATAATAAAGTATTTGCTATATAGCAGGCCTTACATTTTGCGATGATATAAACAATCAAACACTTAAAAAAGGTTCAATGGGTTTCTATATAGAACTCTTATATAGACCTAATTTGAAAGAACCCTTTATGCCGAAAAGGTTCTATATAAGGAGAAATGTCTAAAATTCTATCAAATTATCTTATAAAGGGAACCCATATAAGGTTCTATATATCAACCGCCTGACAGAACCCTTTAAGGTTCTATATAGAACCATTTAATTTATGTCAGTATACTGTATGCATATACTTATATATCCAAATTTATATATAGAGCTGTGCTATAATATAGTTTACTATCAGACAAGTGACAAATAATTTTTCACCTTCTGAATGTCACAGAGCTGAACCTATGGAAGCTTGTTTTAAACATTTTAAAAGATAATTGGGACTTTTTACATTTATTGTGTTTACATCTTGCAATTCAGAATTGTGTGATATAGCCTGAAGTCGGAATTGTGTGATATAAAGTCAGAATTGAGTGATATAAAGTCAGAATTATGAGATATAAAGTCAGAATTGAGTGATATAAAGTCAGAATTGTGAGATATAAAGTCAGAATTGAGTGATATAAAGTCAGAATTGAGTGATATAAAGTCAGAATTGAGTGATATAAAGTCAGAATTGAGTGATATAAAGTCAGAATTGAGTGATATAAAGTCAGAATTGAGTGATATAAAGTCAGAATTGTGAGATATAAAGTCAGAATTGAGTGATATAAAGTCAGAATTGAGTGATATAAAGTCAGAATTGAGTGATATAAAGTCAGAATTGTGAGATATAAAGTCAGAATTGAGTGATATAAAGTCAGAATTGAGTGATATAAAGTCAGAATTGAGTGATATAAAGTCAGAATTGAGTGATATAAAGTCAGAATTGTGAGATATAAAGTCAGAATTGAGTGATATAAAGTCAGAATTGAGTGATATAAAGTCAGAATTGTGAGATATAAAGTCAGAATTGAGTGATATAAAGTCAGAATTGAGTGATATAAAGTCAGAATTGAGTGATATAAAGTCAGAATTGTGAGATATAAAGTCAGAATTGAGTGATATAAAGTCAGAATTGAGTGATATAAAGTCAGAATTGAGTGATATAAAGTCAGAATTGAATGATATAAAGTCAGAATTGAATGATATAAAGTCAGAATTGAGTGATATAAAGTCAGAATTGAGTGATATAAAGTCAGAATTGAGTGATATAAAGTCAGAATTGAATGATATAAAGTCAGAATTGTGAGATATAAAGTCAGAATTGAGTGACATAAAGTCAGAATTGAGTGATATAAAGTCAGAATTGAGTGATATAAAGTCAGAATTAAGTGATATAAAGTCAGAATTGAGTGATATAAAGTCAGAATTGAGTGATATAAAGTCAGAATTGAGTGATATAAAGTCAGAATTGAGTGATATAAAGTAAGAATTGTGTGATATAAAGTCAGAATTGAGTGATATAAAGTCAGAATTGAGTGATATAAAGTCAGAATTAAGTGATATAAAGTCAGAATTGAATGATATAAAGTCAGAATTGAATGATATAAAGTCAGAATTGAGTGATATAAAGTCAGAATTGAGTGATATAAAGTCAGAATTGAGTGATATAAAGTCAGAATTGAGTGATATAAAGTCAGAATTAAGTGATATAAATTCAGAATTGTGTGATATAAATTCAGAATTGTGTGATATAAAGTCAGAATTGAGTGATATAAAGTCAGAATTGAGTGATATAAAGTCAGAATTGTGTGATATAAAGTCAGAATTGAGTGATATAAAGTCAGAATTGTGTGATATAAAGTCAGAATTGCGAGATATAAAGTCAGAATTGAGTGATATAAAGTCAGAATTGAATGATATAAAGTCAGAATTAAGTGATATAAAGTCAGAATTGAGTGATATAAAGTCAGAATTAATTGATATAAAGTCAGAATTGAGTGATATAAAGTCAGAATTGAATGATATAAAGTCAGAATTGAGTGATATAAAGTCAGAATTGAGTAATATAAAGTCAGAATTGAGTGATATAAAGTCAGAATTGAGTGATATAAAGTCAGAATTGAGTGATATAAAGTCAGAATTGAGTAATATAAAGTCAGAATTGAGTGATATAAAATTAGAATTGAGTGATATAAAGTCAGAATTGAGTGATATAAAGTCAGAATTGAGTGATATAAAGTCAGAATTGAGTGATATAAAGTCAGAATTGAATGATATAAAGTCAGAATTGAGTGATATAAAGTCAGAATTGAGTGACATGAAGTCAGAGTTGAGTGACATAAAGTCAGAATTGAGTGACATAAAGTCAGAATTGAGTGACATAAAGTCAGAATTGAGTGACATAAAGTCAGAATTGAGTGATATAAAGTCAGAATTGAGTGATATAAAGTCAGAATTGTGAGATATAAAGTCAGAATTGTGAGATATAAAGTCAGAATTGAGTGATATAAAGTCAGAATTGTGAGATATAAAGTCAGAATTGAGTGATATAAAGTCAGAATTGTGAGATATAAAGTCAGAACTGAGTGATATAAAGTCAGAATTGTGAGATATAAAGTCAGAATTGAGTGATATAAAGTCAGAATTGAGTGATATAAAGTCAGAATTAAGTAATATAAAGTCAGAATTGAGTGATATAAAGTCAGAATTGAGTGATATAAAGTCAGAATTGAGTGATATAAAGTCAGAATTGAGTGATATAAAGTCAGAATTGAGTGATATAAAGTCAGAATTGAATGATATAAAGTCAGAATTGAGTGACATAAAGTCAGAATTGAGTGACATGAAGTCAGAGTTGAGTGACATAAAGTCAGAATTGAGTGACATAAAGTCAGAATTGAGTGACATAAAGTCAGAATTGAGTGATATAAAGTCAGAATTGTGAGATATAAAGTCAGAATTGTGAGATATAAAGTCAGAATTGAGTGATATAAAGTCAGAATTGTGAGATATAAAGTCAGAATTGAGTGATATAAAGTCAGAATTGTGAGATATAAAGTCAGAACTGAGTGATATAAAGTCAGAATTGTGAGATATAAAGTCAGAATTGAGTGATATAAAGTCAGAATTGAGTGATATAAAGTCAGAATTGAGTGATATAAAGTCAGAATTGAGTGATATAAAGCCAGAATTGAATGATATAAAGTCAGAATTGAATGATATAAAGTCAGAATTGAGTGATATAAAGTCAGAATTGAGTGATATAAAGTCAGAATTGAGTGATATAAAGTCAGAATTGAATGATATAAAGTCAGAATTGTGAGATATAAAGTCAGAATTGAGTGACATAAAGTCAGAATTGAGTGACATAAAGTCAGAATTGAGTAATATAAAGTCAGAATTGAGTGATATAAAGTCAGAATTGAGTGATATAAAGTCAGAATTGAGTGATATAAAGTCAGAATTGAGTGATATAAAGTCAGAATTGTGTGATATAAAGTCAGAATTGAGTGATATAAAGTCAGAATTAAGTGATATAAAGTCAGAATTGAATGATATAAAGTCAGAATTGAATGATATAAAGTCAGAATTGAGTGATATAAAGTCAGAATTGAGTGATATAAAGTCAGAATTAAGTGATATAAAGTCAGAATTGAGTGATATAAAGTTAAAATTGAATGATATAAAGTCAGAATTGAGTGATATAAAGTCAGAATTAAGTGATATAAATTCAGAATTGTGTGATATAAATTCAGAATTGTGTGATATAAAGTCAGAATTGAGTGATATAAAGTCAGAATTGAGTGATATAAAGTCAGAATTGAGTGATATAAAGTCAGAATTGTGTGATATAAAGTCAGAATTGAGTGATATAAAGTCAGAATTGTGTGATATAAAGTCAGAATTGTGTGATATAAAGTCAGAATTGCGAGATATAAAGTCAGAATTGAGTGATATAAAGTCAGAATTGAATGATATAAAGTCAGAATTGAGTGATATAAAGTCAGAATTGAGTGATATAAAGTCAGAATTAATTGATATAAAGTCAGAATTGAGTGATATAAAGTCAGAATTGAATGATATAAAGTCAGAATTGAGTGATATAAAGTCAGAATTGAGTGATATAAAGTCAGAATTGAGTGATATAAAGTCAGAATTGAGTGATATAAAGTCAGAATTGAGTAATATAAAGTCAGAATTGAGTGATATAAAGTCAGAATTGAGTGATATAAAGTCAGAATTGAGTGATATAAAATTAGAATTGAGTGATATAAAGTCAGAATTGAGTGATATAAAGTCAGAATTGAGTGATATAAAGTCAGAATTGAGTGATATAAAGTCAGAATTGAGTGATATAAAGTCAGAATTAAGTAATATGAAGTCAGAATTGAGTGACATGAAGTCAGAGTTGAGTGACATAAAGTCAGAATTGAGTGACATAAAGTCAGAATTGAGTGACATAAAGTCAGAATTGAGTGATATAAAGTCAGAATTGAGTGATATAAAGTCAGAATTGTGAGATATAAAGTCAGAATTGTGAGATATAAAGTCAGAATTGAGTGATATAAAGTCAGAATTGTGAGATATAAAGTCAGAATTGAGTGATATAAAGTCAGAATTGTGAGATATAAAGTCAGAACTGAGTGATATAAAGTCAGAATTGTGAGATATAAAGTCAGAATTGAGTGATATAAAGTCAGAATTGAGTGATATAAAGTCAGAATTAAGTAATATAAAGTCAGAATTGAGTGATATAAAGTCAGAATTGAGTGATATAAAGTCAGAATTGAGTGATATAAAATTAGAATTGAGTGATATAAAGTCAGAATTGAGTGATATAAAGTCAGAATTGAGTGATATAAAGTCAGAATTGAGTGATATAAAGTCAGAATTGAATGATATAAAGTCAGAATTGAGTGATATAAAGTCAGAATTGAGTGACATGAAGTCAGAGTTGAGTGACATAAAGTCAGAATTGAGTGACATAAAGTCAGAATTGAGTGACATAAAGTCAGAATTGAGTGATATAAAGTCAGAATTGAGTGATACAAAGTCAGAATTGTGAGATATAAAGTCAGAATTGTGAGATATAAAGTCAGAATTGAGTGATATAAAGTCAGAATTGTGAGATATAAAGTCAGAATTGAGTGATATAAAGTCAGAATTGTGAGATATAAAGTCAGAACTGAGTGATATAAAGTCAGAATTGTGAGATATAAAGTCAGAATTGAGTGATATAAAGTCAGAATTGAGTGATATAAAGTCAGAATTGAGTGATATAAAGTCAGAATTGAATGATATAAAGTCAGAATTGAGTGATATAAAGTCAGAATTGAATGATATAAAGTCAGAATTGAATGATATAAAGTCAGAATTGAGTGATATAAAGTCAGAATTGAGTGATATAAAGTCAGAATTGAGTGATATAAAGTCAGAATTGAGTGATATAAAGTCAGAATTGAATGATATAAAGTCAGAATTGAGTGATATAAAGTCAGAATTGAGTGACATGAAGTCAGAGTTGAGTGACATAAAGTCAGAATTGAGTGACATAAAGTCAGAATTGAGTGACAAAGTCAGAATTGAGTGATATAAAGTCAGAATTGAGTGATATAAAGTCAGAATTGTGAGATATAAAGTCAGAATTGTGAGATATAAAGTCAGAATTGAGTGATATAAAGTCAGAATTGTGAGATATAAAGTCAGAATTGAGTGATATAAAGTCAGAATTGTGAGATATAAAGTCAGAACTGAGTGATATAAAGTCAGAATTGTGAGATATAAAGTCAGAATTGAGTGATATAAAGTCAGAATTGAGTGATATAAAGTCAGAATTGAGTGATATAAAGTCAGAATTGAGTGATATAAAGTCAGAATTGAATGATATAAAGTCAGAATTGAATGATATAAAGTCAGAATTGAGTGATATAAAGTCAGAATTGAGTGATATAAAGTCAGAATTGAGTGATATAAAGTCAGAATTGAATGATATAAAGTCAGAATTGTGAGATATAAAGTCAGAATTGAGTGACATAAAGTCAGAATTGAGTGACATAAAGTCAGAATTGAGTGATATAAAGTCAGAATTAAGTGATATAAAGTCAGAATTGAGTGATATAAAGTCAGAATTGAGTGATATAAAGTCAGAATTGAGTGATATAAAGTCAGAATTGTGTGATATAAAGTCAGAATTGAGTGATATAAAGTCAGAATTAAGTGATATAAAGTCAGAATTGAATGATATAAAGTCAGAATTGAATGATATAAAGTCAGAATTGAGTGATATAAAGTCAGAATTGAGTGATATAAAGTCAGAATTAAGTGATATAAAGTCAGAATTGAGTGATATAAAGTCAGAATTGAATGATATAAAGTCAGAATTGAGTGATATAAAGTCAGAATTAAGTGATATAAATTCAGAATTGTGTGATATAAATTCAGAATTGTGTGATATAAAGTCAGAATTGAGTGATATAAAGTCAGAATTGAGTGATATAAAGTCAGAATTGAGTGATATAAAGTCAGAATTGAGTGATATAAAGTCAGAATTGTGTGATATAAAGTCAGAATTGTGTGATATAAAGTCAGAATTGCGAGATATAAAGTCAGAATTGAGTGATATAAAGTCAGAATTGAATGATATAAAGTCAGAATTGAGTGATATAAAGTCAGAATTGAGTGATATAAAGTCAGAATTAATTGATATAAAGTCAGAATTGAGTGATATAAAGTCAGAATTGAATGATATAAAGTCAGAATTGAGTGATATAAAGTCAGAATTGAGTGATATAAAGTCAGAATTGAGTGATATAAAGTCAGAATTGAGTGATATAAAGTCAGAATTGAGTGATATAAAGTCAGAATTGAGTGATATAAAATTAGAATTGAGTGATATAAAGTCAGAATTGAGTGATATAGTCAGAATTGAGTGATATAAAGTCAGAATTGAGTGATATAAAGTCAGAATTGAGTGATATAAAGTCAGAATTAAGTGATATAAAGTCAGAATTGAGTGACATGAAGTCAGAGTTGAGTGACATAAAGTCAGAATTGAGTGACATAAAGTCAGAATTGAGTGACATAAAGTCAGAATTGAGTGATATAAAGTCAGAATTGAGTGATATAAAGTCAGAATTGTGAGATATAAAGTCAGAATTGTGAGATATAAAGTCAGAATTGAGTGATATAAAGTCAGAATTGTGAGATATAAAGTCAGAATTGAGTGATATAAAGTCAGAATTGTGAGATATAAAGTCAGAACTGAGTGATATAAAGTCAGAATTGTGAGATATAAAGTCAGAATTGAGTGATATAAAGTCAGAATTGAGTGATATAAAGTCAGAATTAAGTAATATAAAGTCAGAATTGAGTGATATAAAGTCAGAATTGAGTGATATAAAGTCAGAATTGAGTGATATAAAATTAGAATTGAGTGATATAAAGTCAGAATTGAGTGATATAAAGTCAGAATTGAGTGATATAAAGTCAGAATTGAGTGATATAAAGTCAGAATTGAATGATATAAAGTCAGAATTGAGTGATATAAAGTCAGAATTGAGTGACATGAAGTCAGAGTTGAGTGACATAAAGTCAGAATTGAGTGACATAAAGTCAGAATTGAGTGACATAAAGTCAGAATTGAGTGATATAAAGTCAGAATTGAGTGATACAAAGTCAGAATTGTGAGATATAAAGTCAGAATTGTGAGATATAAAGTCAGAATTGAGTGATATAAAGTCAGAATTGTGAGATATAAAGTCAGAATTGAGTGATATAAAGTCAGAATTGTGAGATATAAAGTCAGAACTGAGTGATATAAAGTCAGAATTGTGAGATATAAAGTCAGAATTGAGTGATATAAAGTCAGAATTGAGTGATATAAAGTCAGAATTGAGTGATATAAAGTCAGAATTGAATGATATAAAGTCAGAATTGAGTGATATAAAGTCAGAATTGAATGATATAAAGTCAGAATTGAATGATATAAAGTCAGAATTGAGTGATATAAAGTCAGAATTGAGTGATATAAAGTCAGAATTGAGTGATATAAAGTCAGAATTGAGTGATATAAAGTCAGAATTGAGTGATATAAAGTCAGAATTGAATGATATAAAGTCAGAATTGAGTGATATAAAGTCAGAATTGAGTGACATGAAGTCAGAGTTGAGTGACATAAAGTCAGAATTGAGTGACATAAAGTCAGAATTGAGTGACATAAAGTCAGAATTGAGTGATATAAAGTCAGAATTGAGTGATATAAAGTCAGAATTGTGAGATATAAAGTCAGAATTGTGAGATATAAAGTCAGAATTGAGTGATATAAAGTCAGAATTGTGAGATATAAAGTCAGAATTGAGTGATATAAAGTCAGAATTGTGAGATATAAAGTCAGAACTGAGTGATATAAAGTCAGAATTGTGAGATATAAAGTCAGAATTGAGTGATATAAAGTCAGAATTGAGTGATATAAAGTCAGAATTGAGTGATATAAAGTCAGAATTGAGTGATATAAAGTCAGAATTGAATGATATAAAGTCAGAATTGAATGATATAAAGTCAGAATTGAGTGATATAAAGTCAGAATTGAGTGATATAAAGTCAGAATTGAGTGATATAAAGTCAGAATTGAATGATATAAAGTCAGAATTGTGAGACATAAAGTCAGAATTGAGTGACATAAAGTCAGAATTGAGTGACATAAAGTCAGAATTGAGTGATATAAAGTCAGAATTAAGTGATATAAAGTCAGAATTGAGTGATATAAAGTCAGAATTGAGTGATATAAAGTCAGAATTGAGTGATATAAAGTCAGAATTGAGTGATATAAAGTCAGAATTGTGTGATATAAAGTCAGAATTGAGTGATATAAAGTCAGAATTAAGTGATATAAAGTCAGAATTGAATGATATAAAGTCAGAATTGAATGATATAAAGTCAGAATTGAGTGATATAAAGTCAGAATTGAGTGATATAAAGTCAGAATTAAGTGATATAAAGTCAGAATTGAGTGATATAAAGTCAGAATTGAATGATATAAAGTCAGAATTGAGTGATATAAAGTCAGAATTAAGTGATATAAATTCAGAATTGTGTGATATAAATTCAGAATTGTGTGATATAAAGTCAGAATTGAGTGATATAAAGTCAGAATTGAGTGATATAAAGTCAGAATTGTGTGATATAAAGTCAGAATTGTGTGATATAAAGTCAGAATTAATTGATATAAAGTCAGAATTGAGTGATATAAAGTCAGAATTGAATGATATAAAGTCAGAATTGAGTGATATAAAGTCAGAATTGAGTGATATAAAGTCAGAATTGAGTGATATAAAGTCAGAATTAAGTAATATAAAGTCAGAATTGAGTGATATAAAGTCAGAATTGAGTGATATAAAGTCAGAATTGAGTGATATAAAGTCAGAATTGAGTGATATAAAATTAGAATTGAGTGATATAAAGTCAGAATTGAGTGATATAAAGTCAGAATTGAGTGATATAAAGTCAGAATTGAGTGATATAAAGTCAGAATTGAATGATATAAAGTCAGAATTGAGTGATATAAAGTCAGAATTGAGTGACATGAAGTCAGAGTTGAGTGACATAAAGTCAGAATTGAGTGACATAAAGTCAGAATTGAGTGACATAAAGTCAGAATTGAGTGATATAAAGTCAGAATTGAGTGATATAAAGTCAGAATTGAGTGATATAAAGTCAGTATTGTGAGATATAAAGTCAGAATTGTGAGATATAAAGTCAGAATTGAGTGATATAAAGTCAGAATTGTGAGATATAAAGTCAGAATTGAGTGATATAAAGTCAGAATTGTGAGATATAAAGTCAGAATTGAGTGATATAAAGTCAGAATTGAGTGATATAAAGTCAGAATTGTGTGATATAAAGTCAGAATTGTGTGATATAAAGTCAGAATTGCGAGATATAAAGTCAGAATTGAGTGATATAAAGTCAGAATTGAATGATATAAAGTCAGAATTGAGTGATATAAAGTCAGAATTGAGTGATATAAAGTCAGA
The DNA here is from genome assembly GCA_039654625.1 of Rhinogobio ventralis. Taxonomy (NCBI): domain Eukaryota; kingdom Metazoa; phylum Chordata; class Actinopteri; order Cypriniformes; family Gobionidae; genus Rhinogobio; species Rhinogobio ventralis. The sequence continues at coordinate 31,307,026 of CM077215.1, forward strand.
ATTAATTGATATAAAGTCAGAATTGAGTGATATAAAGTCAGAATTGAATGATATAAAGTCAGAATTGAGTGATATAAAGTCAGAATTGAGTGATATAAAGTCAGAATTGAGTGATATAAAGTCAGAATTGAGTGATATAAAGTCAGAATTAAGTAATATAAAGTCAGAGTTGAGTGACATAAAGTCAGAATTGAGTGACATAAAGTCAGAATTGAGTGACATAAAGTCAGAATTGAGTGACATAAAGTCAGAATTGAGTGATATAAAGTCAGAATTGAGTGATATAAAGTCAGAATTGTGAGATATAAAGTCAGAATTGTGAGATATAAAGTCAGAATTGAGTGATATAAAGTCAGAATTGTGAGATATAAAGTCAGAATTGAGTGATATAAAGTCAGAATTGTGAGATATAAAGTCAGAACTGAGTGATATAAAGTCAGAATTGTGAGATATAAAGTCAGAATTGAGTGATATAAAGTCAGAATTGAGTGATATAAAGTAAGAATTAAGTAATATAAAGTCAGAATTGAGTGATATAAAGTCAGAATTGAGTGATATAAAGTCAGAATTGAGTGATATAAAATTAGAATTGAGTGATATAAAGTCAGAATTGAGTGATATAAAGTCAGAATTGAGTGATATAAAGTCAGAATTGAGTGATATAAAGTCAGAATTGAATGATATAAAGTCAGAATTGAGTGATATAAAGTCAGAATTGAGTGACATGAAGTCAGAGTTGAGTGACATAAAGTCAGAATTGAGTGACATAAAGTCAGAATTGAGTGACATAAAGTCAGAATTGAGTGATATAAAGTCAGAATTGAGTGATATAAAGTCAGAATTGTGAGATATAAAGTCAGAATTGTGAGATATAAAGTCAGAATTGAGTGATATAAAGTCAGAATTGTGAGATATAAAGTCAGAATTGAGTGATATAAAGTCAGAATTGTGAGATATAAAGTCAGAACTGAGTGATATAAAGTCAGAATTGTGAGATATAAAGTCAGAATTGAGTGATATAAAGTCAGAATTGAGTGATATAAAGTCAGAATTGAGTGATATAAAGTCAGAATTGAGTGATATAAAGTCAGAATTGAATGATATAAAGTCAGAATTGAGTGATATAAAGTCAGAATTGAGTGATATAAAGTCAGAATTGAGTGATATAAAGTCAGAATTGAGTGATATAAAGTCAGAATTGAGTGATATAAAGTCAGAATTGAATGATATAAAGTCAGAATTGAGTGATATAAAGTCAGAATTGAGTGACATGAAGTCAGAGTTGAGTGACATAAAGTCAGAATTGAGTGACATAAAGTCAGAATTGAGTGACATAAAGTCAGAATTGAGTGATATAAAGTCAGAATTGAGTGATATAAAGTCAGAATTGTGAGATATAAAGTCAGAATTGTGAGATATAAAGTCAGAATTGAGTGATATAAAGTCAGAATTGTGAGATATAAAGTCAGAATTGAGTGATATAAAGTCAGAATTGTGAGATATAAAGTCAGAACTGAGTGATATAAAGTCAGAATTGTGAGATATAAAGTCAGAATTGAGTGATATAAAGTCAGAATTGAGTGATATAAAGTCAGAATTGAGTGATATAAAGTCAGAATTGAGTGATATAAAGTCAGAATTGAATGATATAAAGTCAGAATTGAATGATATAAAGTCAGAATTGAGTGATATAAAGTCAGAATTGAGTGATATAAAGTCAGAATTGAGTGATATAAAGTCAGAATTGAATGATATAAAGTCAGAATTGTGAGATATAAAGTCAGAATTGAGTGACATAAAGTCAGAATTGAGTGACAAAGTCAGAATTGAGTGATATAAAGTCAGAATTAAGTGATATAAAGTCAGAATTGAGTGATATAAAGTCAGAATTGAGTGATATAAAGTCAGAATTGAGTGATATAAAGTCAGAATTGAGTGATATAAAGTCAGAATTGTGTGATATAAAGTCAGAATTGAGTGATATAAAGTCAGAATTAAGTGATATAAAGTCAGAATTGAATGATATAAAGTCAGAATTGAATGATATAAAGTCAGAATTGAGTGATATAAAGTCAGAATTGAGTGATATAAAGTCAGAATTAAGTGATATAAAGTCAGAATTGAGTGATATAAAGTCAGAATTGAATGATATAAAGTCAGAATTGAGTGATATAAAGTCAGAATTAAGTGATATAAATTCAGAATTGTGTGATATAAATTCAGAATTGTGTGATATAAAGTCAGAATTGAGTGATATAAAGTCAGAATTGAGTGATATAAAGTCAGAATTGAGTGATATAAAGTCAGAATTGTGTGATATAAAGTCAGAATTGTGTGATATAAAGTCAGAATTGCGAGATATAAAGTCAGAATTGAGTGATATAAAGTCAGAATTGAATGATATAAAGTCAGAATTGAGTGATATAAAGTCAGAATTGAGTGATATAAAGTCAGAATTAATTGATATAAAGTCAGAATTGTGAGATATAAAGTCAGAATTGAGTGATATAAAGTCAGAATTGTGAGATATAAAGTCAGAACTGAGTGATATAAAGTCAGAATTGTGAGATATAAAGTCAGAATTGAGTGATAAAAAGTCAGAATTGAGTGATATAAAGTCAGAATTAAGTAATATAAAGTCAGAATTGAGTGATATAAAGTCAGAATTGAGTGATATAAAGTCAGAATTGAGTGATATAAAATTAGAATTGAGTGATATTAAGTCAGAATTGAGTGATATAAAGTCAGAATTGAGTGATATAAAGTCAGAATTGAGTGATATAAAGTCAGAATTGAATGATATAAAGTCAGAATTGAGTGATATAAAGTCAGAATTGAGTGACATGAAGTCAGAGTTGAGTGACATAAAGTCAGAATTGAGTGACATAAAGTCAGAATTGAGTGACATAAAGTCAGAATTGAGTGACATAAAGTCAGAATTGAGTGATATAAAGTCAGAATTGAGTGATATAAAGTCAGAATTGTGAGATATAAAGTCAGAATTGTGAGATATAAAGTCAGAATTGAGTGATATAAAGTCAGAATTGTGAGATATAAAGTCAGAATTGAATGATATAAAGTCAGAATTGTGGGATATAAAGTCAGAATTGAGTGACATAAAGTCAGAATTGAGTGACATAAAGTCAGAATTGAGTGATATAAAGTCAGAATTAAGTGATATAAAGTCAGAATTGAGTGATATAAAGTCAGAATTGAGTGATATAAAGTCAGAATTGAGTGATATAAAGTCAGAATTGTGTGATATAAAGTCAGAATTGAGTGATATAAAGTCAGAATTGAGTGATATAAAGTCAGAATTAAGTGATATAAAGTCAGAATTGAATGATATAAAGTCAGAATTGAATGATATAAAGTCAGAATTGAGTGATATAAAGTCAGAATTGAGTGATATAAGTCAGAATTAAGTGATATAAAGTCAGAATTGAGTGATATAAAGTCAGAATTGAATGATATAAAGTCAGAATTGAGTGATATAAAGTCAGAATTAGTGATATAAATTCAGATTGTGTGATATAAATTCAGAATTGTGTGATATAAAGTCAGAATTGAGTGATATAAAGTCAGAATTGAGTGATATAAAGTCAGAATTGAGTGATATAAAGTCAGAATTGTGTGATATAAAGTCAGAATTGTGTGATATAAAGTCAGAATTGCGAGATATAAAGTCAGAATTGAGTGATATAAAGTCAGAATTGAATGATATAAAGTCAGAATTGAGTGATATAAAGTCAGAATTGAGTGATATAAAGTCAAAATTAATTGATATAAAGTCAGAATTGAGTGATATAAAGTCAGAATTGAATGATATAAAGTCAGAATTGAGTGATATAAAGTCAGAATTGAGTGATATAAAGTCAGAATTGAGTGATATAAAGTCAGAATTGAGTGATATAAAGTCAGAATTGAGTAATATAAAGTCAGAATTGAGTGATATAAAGTCAGAATTGAGTGATATAAAGTCAGAATTGAGTGATATAAAGTCAGAATTGAGTGATATAAAGTCAGAATTGAGTGATATAAAGTCAGAATTGAATGATATAAAGTCAGAATTGAGTGATATAAAGTCAGAATTAATTGATATAAAGTCAGAATTGAGTGATATAAAGTCAGAATTGAATGATATAAAGTCAGAATTGAGTGATATAAAGTCAGAATTGAGTGATATAAAGTCAGAATTGAGTGATATAAAGTCAGAATTGAGTGATATAAAGTCAGAATTAAGTAATATAAAGTCAGAATTGAGTGATATAAAGTCAGAATTGAGTGATATAAAGTCAGAATTGAGTGATATAAAGTCAGAATTGAGTGATATAAAATTAGAATTGAGTGATATAAAGTCAGAATTGAGTGTTATAAAGTCAGAATTGAGTGATATAAAGTCAGAATTGAGTGATATAAAGTCAGAATTGAATGATATAAAGTCAGAATTGAGTGATATAAAGTCAGAATTGAGTGACATGAAGTCAGAGTTGAGTGACATAAAGTCAGAATTGAGTGACATAAAGTCAGAATTGAGAGACATAAAGTCAGAATTGAGTGATATAAAGTCAGAATTGAGTGATATAAAGTCAGAATTGAGTGATATAAAGTCAGAATTGTAGATATAAAGTCAGAATTGTGAGATATAAAGTCAGAATTGAGTGATATAAAGTCAGAATTGTGAGATATAAAGTCAGAATTGAGTGATATAAAGTCAGAATTGTGAGATATAAAGTCAGAATTGAGTGATATAAAGTCAGAATTAATTGATATAAAGTCAGAATTGAGTGATATAAAGTCAGAATTGAATGATATAAAGTCAGAATTGAGTGATATAAAGTCAGAATTGAATGATATAAAGTCAGAATTGAGTGATATAAAGTCAGAATTGAGTGATATAAAGTCAGAATTGAGTGATATAAAGTCAGAATTGAGTGATATAAAGTCAGAATTGAGTGATATAAAGTCAGAATTAAGTAATATAAAGTCAGAATTGAGTGATATAAAGTCAGAATTGAGTGATATAAAGTCAGAATTGAGTGATATAAAGTCAGAATTGAGTGATATAAAATTAGAATTGAGTGATATAAAGTCAGAATTGAGTGATATAAAGTCAGAATTGAATGATATAAAGTCAGAATTGAGTGATATAAAGTCAGAATTGAGTGATATAAAGTCAGAATTGAGTGATATAAAGTCAGAATTGAGTGATATAAAGTCAGAATTGAGTGATATAAAGTCAGAATTGAGTGATATAAAGTCAGAATTGAGTAATATAAAGTCAGAATTGAGTGATATAAAGTCAGAATTGAGTGATATAAAGTCAGAATTGAGTGATATAAAGTCAGAATTGAGTGATATAAATTAGAATTGAGTGATATAAAGTCAGAATTGAGTGATATAAAGTCAGAATTGAATGATATAAAGTCAGAATTGAGTGATATAAAGTCAGAATTGAATGATATAAAGTCAGAATTGAGTGATATAAAGTCAGAATTGAGTGATATAAAGTCAGAATTGAGTGATATAAAGTCAGAATTGAGTGATATAAAGTCAGAATTGAGTGATATAAAGTCAGAATTAAGTAATATAAAGTCAGAATTGAGTGATATAAAGTCAGAATTGAGTGATATAAAGTCAGAATTGAGTGATATAAAGTCAGAATTGAGTGATATAAAATTAGAATTGAGTGATATAAAGTCAGAATTGAGTGATATAAAGTCAGAATTGAGTGATATAAAGTCAGAATTGAGTGATATAAAGTCAGAATTGAGTGATATAAAGTCAGAATTGAATGATATAAAGTCAGAATTGAGTGATATAAAGTCAGAATTGAGTGACATGAAGTCAGAGTTGAGTGACATAAAGTCAGAATTGAGTGACATAAAGTCAGAATTGAGTGACATAAAGTCAGAATTGAGTGATATAAAGTCAGAATTGAGTGATATAAAGTCAGAATTGAGTGATATAAAGTCAGAATTGAGTGATATAAAGTCAGAATTGTGAGATATAAAGTCAGAATTGTGAGATATAAAGTCAGAATTGAGTGATATAAAGTCAGAATTGTGAGATATAAAGTCAGAATTGAGTGATATAAAGTCAGAATTGTGAGATATAAAGTCAGAATTGAGTGATATAAAGTCAGAATTGAGTGATATAAGTCAGAATTGAATGATATAAAGTCAGAATTGAGTGATATAAAGTCAGAATTGAATGATATAAAGTCAGAATTGAGTGATATAAAGTCAGAATTGAGTGATATAAAGTCAGAATTGAGTGATATAAAGTCAGAATTGAGTGATATAAAGTCAGAATTAAGTAATATAAAGTCAGAATTGAGTGATATAAAGTCAGAATTGAGTGATATAAAGTCAGAATTGAGTGATATAAAGTCAGAATTGAGTGATATAAAATTAGAATTGAGTGATATAAAGTCAGAATTGAGTGATATAAAGTCAGAATTGAATGATATAAAGTCAGAATTGAGTGATATAAAGTCAGATTGAATGATATAAAGTCAGAATTGAGTGATATAAAGTCAGAATTGAGTGATATAAAGTCAGAATTGAGTGATATAAAGTCAGAATTGAGTGATATAAAGTCAGAATTGAGTGATATAAAGTCAGAATTAAGTAATATAAAGTCAGAATTGAGTGATATAAAGTCAGAATTGAGTGATATAAAGTCAGAATTGAGTGATATAAAGTCAGAATTGAGTGATATAAAATTAGAATTGAGTGATATAAAGTCAGAATTGAGTGATATAAAGTCAGAATTGAGTGATATAAAGTCAGAATTGAGTGATATAAAGTCAGAATTGAGTGATATAAAGTCAGAATTGAATGATATAAAGTCAGAATTGAGTGATATAAAGTCAGAATTGAGTGACATGAAGTCAGAGTTGAGTGACATAAAGTCAGAATTGAGTGACATAAAGTCAGAATTGAGTGACATAAAGTCAGAATTGAGTGATATAAAGTCAGAATTGAGTGATATAAAGTCAGAATTGAGTGATATAAAGTCAGAATTGAGTGATATAAAGTCAGAATTGTGAGATATAAAGTCAGAATTGTGAGATATAAAGTCAGAATTGAGTGATATAAAGTCAGAATTGTGAGATATAAAGTCAGAATTGAGTGATATAAAGTCCAGAATTGTGAGATATAAAGTCAGAATTGAGTGACATAAAGTCAGAATTGAGTGACATAAAGTCAGAATTGAATGATATAAAGTCAGAATTGAGTGATATAAAATCAGAATTGAGTGATATAAAGTCAGAATTGAGTGATATAAAGTCAGAATTGAGTGATATAAAATCAGAAATGAGTGATATAAAGTCAGAATTGAGTGATATAAAATCAGAATTGAGTGATATAAAGTCAGAATTAAGTAATATAAAGTCAGAATTGAGTGATATAAAGTCAGAATTGTGTGATATAAAGTCAGAATTGAGTGATATAAAGTCAGAATTGAGTGATATAAAGTCAGAATTGAATGATATAAAGTCAGAATTGAGTGATATAAAGTCAGAATTGAGTGATATAAAGTCAGAATTGAGTGATATAAAGTCAGAATTGAGTGATATAAAGTCAGAATTGAGTGATATAAAGTCAGAATTGAGTGATATAAAATCAGAAATGAGTGATATAAAGTCAGAATTGAGTGATATAAAATCAGAATTGAGTGATATAAAGTCAGAATTAAGTAATATAAAGTCAGAATTGAGTGATATAAAGTCAGAATTGTGTGATATAAAGTCAGAATTGAGTGATATAAAGTCAGAATTGAGTGATATAAAGTCAGAATTGAGTGATATAAAGTCAGAATTGAATGATATAAAGTCAGAATTGAGTGATATAAAGTCAGAATTGAATGATATAAAGTCAGAATTGAGTGATATAAAGTCAGAATTGAGTGATATAAAGTCAGAATTGAGTGATATAAGTCAGAATTGAGTAATATAAAGTCAGAATTGAGTGATATAAAGTCAGAATTGAGTGATATAAAGTCAGAATTGAGTGATATAAAGTCAGAATTGAGTGATATAAAATTAGAATTGAGTGATATAAAGTCAGAATTGAGTGATATAAAGTCAGAATTGAATGATATAAAGTCAGAATTGAGTGATATAAAGTCAGAATTGAATGATATAAAGTCAGAATTGAGTGATATAAAGTCAGAATTGAGTGATATAAAGTCAGAATTGAGTGATATAAAGTCAGAATTGAGTGATATAAAGTCAGAATTGAGTGATATAAAATTAGAATTGAGTGATATAAAGTCAGAATTGAGTGATATAAAGTCAGAATTGAATGATATAAAGTCAGAATTGAGTGATATAAAGTCAGAATTGAATGATATAAAGTCAGAATTGAGTGATATAAAGTCAGAATTAAGTAATATAAAGTCAGAATTGAGTGATATAAAGTCAGAATTGAGTGATATAAAGTCAGAATTGAGTGATATAAAGTCAGAATTGAGTGATATAAAATTAGAATTGAGTGATATAAAGTCAGAATTGAGTGATATAAAGTCAGAATTGAATGATATAAAGTCAGAATTGAGTGATATAAAGTCAGAATTGAATGATATAAAGTCAGAATTGAGTGATATAAAGTCAGAATTGAGTGATATAAAGTCAGAATTGAGTGATATAAAGTCAGAATTGAGTGATATAAAGTCAGAATTGAGTGATATAAAGTCAGAATTAAGTAATATAAAGTCAGAATTGAGTGATATAAAGTCAGAATTGAGTGATATAAAGTCAGAATTGAGTGATATAAAGTCAGAATTGAGTGATATAAAATTAGAATTGAGTGATATAAAGTCAGAATTGAGTGATATAAAGTCAGAATTGAGTGATATAAAGTCAGAATTGAGTGATATAAAGTCAGAATTGAGTGATATAAAGTCAGAATTGAATGATATAAAGTCAGAATTGAGTGATATAAAGTCAGAATTGAGTGACATGAAGTCAGAGTTGAGTGACATAAAGTCAGAATTGAGTGACATAAAGTCAGAATTGAGTGACATAAAGTCAGAATTGAGTGATATAAAGTCAGAATTGAGTGATATAAAGTCAGAATTGAGTGATATAAAGTCAGAATTGAGTGATATAAAGTCAGAATTGAGTGATATAAAGTCAGAATTGTGAGATATAAAGTCAGAATTGTGAGATATAAAGTCAGAATTGAGTGATATAAAGTCAGAATTGTGAGATATAAAGTCAGAATTGAGTGATATAAAGTCAGAATTGTGAGATATAAAGTCAGAATTGAGTGACATAAAGTCAGAATTGAGTGACATAAAGTCAGAATTGAATGATATAAAGTCAGAATTGAGTGATATAAAATCAGAATTGAGTGATATAAAGTCAGAATTGAGTGATATAAAGTCAGAATTGAGTGATATAAAATCAGAAATGAGTGATATAAAGTCAGAATTGAGTGATATAAAATCAGAATTGAGTGATATAAAGTCAGAATGAGTGATATAAAGTCAGAATTGAGTGATATAAAGTCAGAATTGAGCTGATATAAAGTCAGAATTGAGTGATATAAAATCAGAATTGAGTGATATAAAGTCAGAATTAAGTAATATAAAGTCAGAATTGAGTGATATAAAGTCAGAATTGTGTGATATAAAGTCAGAATTGAGTGATATAAAGTCAGAATTGAGTGATATAAAGTCAGAATTGCGAGATATAAAGTCAGAATTGAGTGATATAAAGTCAGAATTGAGTGATATAAAGTCAGAATTGAATGATATAAAGTCAGAATTAAGTAATATAAAGTCAGAATTGAGTGATATAAAGTCAGAATTGTGTGATATAAAGTCAGAATTGAGTGATATAAAGTCAGAATTGCGAGATATAAAGTCAGAATTGAGTGATATAAAGTCAGAATTGAATGATATAAAGTCAGAATTGAGTGATATAAAGTCAGAATTGAATGATATAAAGTCAGAATTGAGTGATATAAAGTCAGAATTAATTGATATAAAGTCAGAATTGAGTGATATAAAGTCAGAATTGAATGATATAAAGTCAGAATTGAGTGATATAAAGTCAGAATTAATTGATATAAAGTCAGAATTGAATGATATAAAGTCAGAATTGAGTGATATAAAGTCAGAATTAATTGATATAAAGTCAGAATTGAGTGATATAAAGTCAGAATTGAGTGATATAAAGTCAGAATTGAGTGATATAAAGTCAGAATTGAGTGATATAAAATTAGAATTGAGTGATATAAAGTCAGAATTGAGTGATATAAAGTCAGAATTGAATGATATAAAGTCAGAATTGAGTGATATAAAGTCAGAATTGAATGATATAAAGTCAGAATTGAGTGATATAAAGTCAGAATTGAGTGATATAAAGTTAGAATTGAGTGATATAAAGTCAGAATTGAGTGATATAAAGTCAGAATTGAGTGATATAAAGTCAGAATTGAGTAATATAAAGTCAGAATTGAGTGATATAAAGTCAGAATTGAGTGATATAAAGTCAGAATTGAGTGATATAAAGTCAGAATTGAGTGATATAAAATTAGAATTGAGTGATATAAAGTCAGAATTGAGTGATATAAAGTCAGAATTGAATGATATAAAGTCAGAATTGAGTGATATAAAGTCAGAATTGAATGATATAAAGTCAGAATTGAGTGATATAAAGTCAGAATTGAGTGATATAAAGTCAGAATTGAGTGATATAAAGTCAGAATTGAGTGATATAAAGTCAGAATTGAGTGATATAAAGTCAGAATTAAGTAATATAAAGTCAGAATTGAGTGATATAAAGTCAGAATTGAGTGATATAAAGTCAGAATTGAGTGATATAAAGTCAGAATTGAGTGATATAAAATTAGAATTGAGTGATATAAAGTCAGAATTGAGTGATATAAAGTCAGAATTGAGTGATATAAAGTCAGAATTGAGTGATATAAAGTCAGAATTGAGTGATATAAAGTCAGAATTGAATGATATAAAGTCAGAATTGAGTGATATAAAGTCAGAATTGAGTGACATGAAGTCAGAGTTGAGTGACATAAAGTCAGAATTGAGTGACATAAAGTCAGAATTGAGTGACATAAAGTCAGAATTGAGTGATATAAAGTCAGAATTGAGTGATATAAAGTCAGAATTGAGTGATATAAAGTCAGAATTGAGTGATATAAAGTCAGAATTGTGAGATATAAAGTCAGAATTGTGAGATATAAAGTCAGAATTGAGTGATATAAAGTCAGAATTGTGAGATATAAAGT
>CM077215.1:31318789-31491289 GCA_039654625.1 Rhinogobio ventralis
TCAGAATTGTGAGATATAAAGTCAGAATTGAGTGATATAAAGTCAGAATTGAGTGATATAAAGTCAGAATTGAATGATATAAAGTCAGAATTGTGAGATATAAAGTCAGAATTGAGTGATATAAAGTCAGAATTGAGTGATATAAAGTCAGAATTGAGTGATATAAAGTCAGAATTGAGTGATATAAAGTCAGAATTGAGTGATATAAAGTCAAAATTGAGTGATATAAAGTCAGAATTGAGTGATATAAAGTCAGAATTGAGTGTTATAAAGTCAGAATTGAGTGATATAAAGTCAGAATTGAATGATATAAAGTCAGAATTGAATGATATAAAGTCAGAATTGAGTGATATGAAGTCAGAGTTGAGTGACATGAAGTCAGAATTGAGTGACATAAAGTCAGAATTGAGTGACATAAAGTCAGAATTGAGTGATATAAAGTCAGAATTTAATGATATGAAGTCAGAATTGAGTGACATGAAGTCAGAGTTGAGTGACATGAAGTCAGAATTGAGTGACATAAAGTCAGAATTGAGTGATATAAAGTCAGAATTGAATGATATAAAGTCAGAATTAAGTAATATAAAGTCAGAATTGAGTGATATAAAGTCAGAATTGTGTGATATAAAGTCAGAATTGAGTGATATAAAGTCAGAATTGCGAGATATAAAGTCAGAATTGAGTGATATAAAGTCAGAATTGAATGATATAAAGTCAGAATTGAGTGATATAAAGTCAGAATTGAATGATATAAAGTCAGAATTGAGTGATATAAAGTCAGAATTAATTGATATAAAGTCAGAATTGAGTGATATAAAGTCAGAATTGAATGATATAAAGTCAGAATTGAGTGATATAAAGTCAGAATTGAGTGATATAAAGTCAGAATTGAGTGATATAAAGTCAGAATTAAGTGATATAAAGTCAGAATTGAATGATATAAAGTCAGAATTGAGTGATATAAAGTCAGAATTAAGTGATATAAATTCAGAATTGTGAGATATAAAGTCAGAATTGAGTGATATGAAGTCAGAATTGAGTGACATGAAGTCAGAGTTGAGTGACATGAAGTCAGAATTGAGTGACATAAAGTCAGAATTGAGTGACATAAAGTCAGAATTGAGTGACATAAAGTCAGAATTGAGTGACATAAAGTCAGAATTGAGTGATATAAAGTCAGAATTGAGTGATATAAAGTCAGAATTGAGTGATATAAAGTCAGAATTAAGTGATATAAAGTCAGAATTGAATGATATAAAGTCAGAATTGAGTGATATAAAGTCAGAATTGAGTGATATAAAGTCAGAATTGAGTGATATAAAGTCAGAATTGAGTGATATAAAGTCAGAATTGAGTGATATAAAGTCAGAATTGAATGATATAAAGTCAGAATTGAGTGATATAAAGTCAGAATTGAGTGATATAAAGTCAGAATTGAATGATATAAAGTCAGAATTGAGTGATATAAAGTCAGAATTAAGTGATATAAAGTCAGAATTGAATGATATAAAGTCAGAATTGAGTGATATAAAGTCAGAATTAAGTGATATAAAGTCAGAATTGTGTGATATAAAGTCAGAATTGAATGATATAAAGTCAGAATTAAGTAATATAAAGTCAGAATTGAGTGATATAAAGTCAGAATTTAATGATATAAAGTCAGAATTGAGTGATATAAAGTCAGAATTGAATGATATAAAGTCAGAATTAAGTAATATAAAGTCAGAATTGAGTGATATAAAGTCAGAATTGTGTGATATAAAGTCAGAATTGAGTGATATAAAGTCAGAATTGCGAGATATAAAGTCAGAATTGAGTGATATAAAGTCAGAATTGAATGATATAAAGTCAGAATTGAGTGATATAAAGTCAGTATTGAATGATATAAAGTCAGAATTGAGTGATATAAAGTCAGAATTAATTGATATAAAGTCAGAATTGAGTGATATAAAGTCAGAATTGAATGATATAAAGTCAGAATTGAGTGATATAAAGTCAGAATTGAGTGATATAAAGTCAGAATTGAGTGATATAAAGTCAGAATTAAGTGATATAAAGTCAGAATTGAATGATATAAAGTCAGAATTGAGTGATATAAAGTCAGAATTAAGTGATATAAATTCAGAATTGTGAGATATAAAGTCAGAATTGAGTGATATAAAGTCAGAATTGAGTGATATAAAGTCAGAATTGAATGATATAAAGTCAGAATTGTGAGATATAAAGTCAGAATTGAGTGATATAAAGTCAGAATTGAGTGATATAAAGTCAGAATTGAGTGATATAAAGTCAGAATTGAGTGATATAAAGTCAGAATTGAGTGATATAAAGTCAAAATTGAGTGATATAAAGTCAGAATTGAGTGATATAAAGTCAGAATTGAGTGTTATAAAGTCAGAATTGAGTGATATAAAGTCAGAATTGAATGATATAAAGTCAGAATTGAATGATATAAAGTCAGAATTGAGTGATATGAAGTCAGAGTTGAGTGACATGAAGTCAGAATTGAGTGACATAAAGTCAGAATTGAGTGACATAAAGTCAGAATTGAGTGATATAAAGTCAGAATTTAATGATATGAAGTCAGAATTGAGTGACATGAAGTCAGAGTTGAGTGACATGAAGTCAGAATTGAGTGACATAAAGTCAGAATTGAGTGACATAAAGTCAGAATTGAGTGACATAAAGTCAGAATTGAGTGACAAAGTCAGAATTGAATGATATAAAGTCAGAATTGAGTGATATAAAATCAGAATTGAGTGATATAAAGTCAGAATCGAGTTATATAAAATCAGAATTGAGTGACATAAAGTCAGAATTGAGTGATATAAAGTCAGAATTGTGAGATATAAAGTCAGAATTGAATGATATAAAGTCAGAATTGAGTGATATAAAGTCAGAATTGAATGATATAAAGTCAGAATTAAGTAATATAAAGTCAGAATTGAATGATATAAAGTCAGAATTGTGAGATATAAAGTCAGAATTGAGTGATATAAAATCAGAATTGAGTGACAAAGTCAGAATTGAATGATATAAAGTCAGAATTGAGTGATATAAAATCAGAATTGAGTGATATAAAGTCAGAATTGAGTTATATAAAATCAGAATTGAGTGACATAAAGTCAGAATTGAGTGATATAAAGTCAGAATTGTGAGATATAAAGTCAGAATTGAATGATATAAAGTCAGAATTGAGTGATATAAAGTCAGAATTGAATGATATAAAGTCAGAATTAAGTAATATAAAGTCAGAATTGAGTGATATAAAGTCAGAATTGTGTGATATAAAGTCAGAATTGCGAGATATAAAGTCAGAATTGAGTGATATAAAGTCAGAATTGAATGATATAAAGTCAGAATTGAGTGATATAAAGTCAGAATTGAATGATATAAAGTCAGAATTGAGTGATATAAAGTCAGAATTAATTGATATAAAGTCAGAATTGAGTGATATAAAGTCAGAATTGAATGATATAAAGTCAGAATTGAGTGATATAAAGTCAGAATTGAGTGATATAAAGTCAGAATTGAGTGATATAAAGTCAGAATTAAGTGATATAAAGTCAGAATTGAATGATATAAAGTCAGAATTGTGTGATATAAAGTCAGAATTGCGAGATATAAAGTCAGAATTGAGTGATATAAAGTCAGAATTGAATGATATAAAGTCAGAATTGAGTGATATAAAGTCAGAATTGAATGATATAAAGTCAGAATTGAGTGATATAAAGTCAGAATTAATTGATATAAAGTCAGAATTGAGTGATATAAAGTCAGAATTGAATGATATAAAGTCAGAATTGAGTGATATAAAGTCAGAATTGAGTGATATAAAGTCAGAATTGAGTGATATAAAGTCAGAATTGAGTGATATAAAGTCAGAATTGAATGATATAAAGTCAGAATTGAATGATATAAAGTCAGAATTGAGTGATATGAAGTCAGAGTTGAGTGACATGAAGTCAGAATTGAGTGACATAAAGTCAGAATTGAGTGACATAAAGTCAGAATTGAGTGATATAAAGTCAGAATTTAATGATATGAAGTCAGAATTGAGTGACATGAAGTCAGAGTTGAGTGACATGAAGTCAGAATTGAGTGACATAAAGTCAGAATTGAGTGACATAAAGTCAGAATTGAGTGACATAAAGTCAGAATTGAGTGACATAAAGTCAGAATTGAATGATATAAAGTCAGAATTGAGTGATATAAAATCAGAATTGAGTGATATAAAGTCAGAATCGAGTTATATAAAATCAGAATTGAGTGACATAAAGTCAGAATTGAGTGATATAAAGTCAGAATTGTGAGATATAAAGTCAGAATTGAATGATATAAAGTCAGAATTGAGTGATATAAAGTCAGAATTGAATGATATAAAGTCAGAATTAAGTAATATAAAGTCAGAATTGAATGATATAAAGTCAGAATTGTGAGATATAAAGTCAGAATTGAGTGATATAAAATCAGAATTGAGTGACAAAGTCAGAATTGAGTGATATAAAATCAGAATTGAGTGATATAAAGTCAGAATTGAGTTATATAAAATCAGAATTGAGTGACATAAAGTCAGAATTGAGTGATATAAAGTCAGAATTGTGAGATATAAAGTCAGAATTGAATGATATAAAGTCAGAATTGAGTGATATAAAGTCAGAATTGAATGATATAAAGTCAGAATTAAGTAATATAAAGTCAGAATTGAGTGATATAAAGTCAGAATTGTGTGATATAAAGTCAGAATTGAGTGATATAAAGTCAGAATTGCGAGATATAAAGTCAGAATTGAGTGATATAAAGTCAGAATTGAATGATATAAAGTCAGAATTGAGTGATATAAAGTCAGAATTGAATGATATAAAGTCAGAATTGAGTGATATAAAGTCAGAATTAATTGATATAAAGTCAGAATTGAGTGATATAAAGTCAGAATTGAATGATATAAAGTCAGAATTGAGTGATATAAAGTCAGAATTGAGTGATATGAAGTCAGAATTGAGTGACATGAAGTCAGAGTTGAGTGACATGAAGTCAGAATTGAGTGACATAAAGTCAGAATTGAGTGACATAAAGTCAGAATTGAGTGACATAAAGTCAGAATTGAGTGACATGAAGTCAGAATTGAGTGACATAAAGTCAGAATTGAGTGACATAAAGTCAGAATTGAATGATATAAAGTCAGAATTGAGTGATATAAAGTCAGAATTGAATGATATAAAGTCAGAATTGAGTGATATAAAGTCAGAATTGTGTGATATAAAGTCTGAATTGAGTGATATAAAAACAGAATTGAGTGATATAAAGTCAGAATTGAGTGATATAAAGTCAGAATTGAGTGATATAAAGTCAGAATTGAGTGATATAAAGTCAGAATTGAGTGATATAAAGTCAGAATTGTGTGATATAAAGTCAGAATTGAGTGATATAAAGTCAGAATTGAGTGATATAAAGTCAGAATTGAATGATATAAAGTCAGAATTGTGAGATATAAAGTCAGAATTGAGTGATATAAAGTCAGAATTGAGTGATATAAAGTCAGAATTTAGTGATATAAAGTCAGAATTGAGTGACATAAAGTCAGAATTGAGTGACATAAAGTCAGAATTGAGTGATATAAAGTCAGAATTGAGTGATATAAAATCAGAATTGAGTGATATAAAATCAGAATTGAGTGATATAAAGTCAGAATTGAGTGACATAAAGTCAGAATTGAGTGACATAAAGTCAGAATTGAGTGACATAAAGTCAGAATTGAGTGATATAAAGTCAGAATTGAGTGACAAAGTCAGAATTGAGTGATATAAAGTCAGAATTGAATGATATAAAGTCAGAATTGTGAGATATGAAGTCAGAATTGAGTGATATAAAGTCAGAATTGAGTGATATAAAGTCAGAATTGTGTGATATAAAGTCAGAATTGAGTGATATAAAGACAGAATTGTGTGATATAAAGTCAGAATTGAGTGATATAAAGTCAGAATTGAGTGATATAAAGTCAGAATTGAATGATATAAAGTCAGAATTGTGAGATATAAAGTCAGAATTGAGTGATATAAAGTCAGAATTGAGTGATATAAAGTCAGAATTGCGAGATATAAAGTCAGAATTGAGTGATATAAAGTCAGAATTGAATGATATAAAGTCAGAATTGAGTGATATAAAGTCAGAATTGAGTGATATAAAGTCAGAATTGAATGATATAAAGTCAGAATTGAGTGATATAAAGTCAGAATTGAGTGATATAAAGTCAGAATTGAGTGATATAAAGTCAGAATTGCGAGATATAAAGTCAGAATTGAGTGATATAAAGTCAGAATTGAGTGATATAAAGTCAGAATTGAATGATATAAAGTCAGAATTGTGAGATATAAAGTCAGAATTGAGTGATATAAAGTCAGAATTGAGTGATATAAAGTCAGAATTGAGTGATATAAAGTCAGAATTGTGTGATATAAAGTCAGAATTGAGTGATATAAAGTCAGAATTGTGTGATATAAAGTCAGAATTGAGTGATATAAAGTCAGAATTAAGTGATATAAAATCAGAATTGAGTGATATAAAATCAGAATTGAGTGATATAAAATTCAGAATTGAGTGATATAAAGTCAGAATTGAGTGATATAAAGTCAGAATTGAGTGATATAAAATCAGAATTGAGTGATATAAAGTCAGAATTGAGTGATATAAAATCAGAATTGAGTGATATAAAGTCAGAATTGAGTGATATAAAGTCAGAATTGAGTGATATAAAGTCAGAATTGAGTGATATAAAATCAGAATTGAGTGATATAAAGTCAGAATTGAGTGATATAAAGTCAGAATTGAATGATATAAAGTCAGAATTGAGTGATATAAAGTCAGAATTGAGTGATATAAAGTCAGAATTGTGAGATATAAAGTCAGAATTGAGTGATATAAAATCAGAATTGAGTGATATAAAATCAGAATTGAGTGATATAAAGTCAGAATTGAGTGATATAAAGTCAGAATTGTGTGATATAAAGTCTGAATTGAGTGATATAAAAACAGAATTGAGTGATATAAAGTCAGAATTGAGTGATATAAAGTCAGAATTGAATGATATAAAGTCAGAATTGTGAGATATAAAGTCAGAATTGAGTGATATAAAGTCAGAATTGAGTGATATAAAGTCAGAATTGAGTGATATAAAGTCAGAATTGAGTGACATAAAGTCAGAATTGAGTGACATAAAGTCAGAATTGAGTGATATAAAGTCAGAATTGAATGATATAAAGTCAGAATTGAATGATATAAAGTCAGAATTGAGTGATATAAAGTCAAAATTGAGTGATATAAAGTCAGAATTGAGTGATATAAAGTCAGAATTCAGTGACAAAGTCAGAATTGAGTGATATAAAGTCAGAATTGAGTGATATAAAGTCAGAATTGAGTGATTTAAAGTCAGAATTGAGTGATTTAAAGTCAGAATTGAGTGATATAAAGTCAGCATTGAGTGATTTAAAGTCAGAATTGAGTGATATAAAGTCAGAATTGAGTGATATAAAGTCAGAATTGAATGATATAAAGTCAGAATTGAGTGATATAAAGTCAGAATTGAGTGATATAAAGTCAGAATTGAGTGATTTAAAGTCAGAATTGAGTGATTTAAAGTCAGAATTGAGTGATATAAAGTCAGCATTGAGTGATTTAAAGTCAGAATTGAGTGATATAAAGTCAGAATTGAGTGATATAAAGTCAGAATTGAATGATATAAAGTCAGAATTGAGTGATATAAAGTCAGAATTGAATGATATAAAGTCAGAATTGAGTGATATAAAGTCAGAATTGAGTGATATAAAGTCAGAATTAAGTGATATAAAGTCAGAATTGAGTGATATAAAGTCAGCATTGTGTGATATAAAGTCAGAATTGAGTGATATAAAGTCAGAATTGAGTGATATAAAGTCAGAATTGAGTGATATAAAGTCAGAATTGAGTGATATAAAATCAGAATTGAGTGATATAAAGTCAGAATTGAGTGATATAAAATCAGAATTGAGTGATATAAAGTCAGAATTGAGTGATATAAAGTCAGAATTGAGTGATATAAAGTCAGAATTGAGTGATATAAAGTCAGAATTGAGTGATATAAAATCAGAATTGAGTGATATAAAGTCAGAATTGAGTGATATAAAATCAGAATTGAGTGATATAAAGTCAGAATTGAGTGATATAAAGTCAGCATTGTGTGATATAAAGTCAGAATTGAGTGATATAAAGTCAGAATTGAGTGATATAAAGTCAGAATTGAGTGATATAAAGTCAGAATTGAGTGATATAAAATCAGAATTGAGTGATATAAAGTCAGAATTGTGTGATATAAAGTCAGAATTGAGTGATATAAAGTCAGAATTGAGTGATATAAAGTCAGAATTGAGTGATATAAAGTCAGAATTGTGTGATATAAAATCAGAATTGAGTGATATAAAATCAGAATTGAGTGATATAAAGTCAGAATTGAGTGATATAAAATCAGAATTGAGTGATATGAAGTCAGAATTGAATGATATAAAGTCAGAATTGAGTGATATAAAGTCAGAGTTAATTGATATAAAGTCAGAATTGAGTGATATAAAGTCAGAATTGAGTGATATAAAGTCAGAATTGAGTGATATAAAGTCAGAATTAAGTGATATAAAGTCAGAATTGAATGATATAAAGTCAGAATTGAGTGATATAAAGTCAGAATTAAGTGATATAAATTCAGAATTGTGAGATATAAAGTCAGAATTGAGTGATATGAAGTCAGAATTGAGTGACATGAAGTCAGAGTTGAGTGACATGAAGTCAGAATTGAGTGACATAAAGTCAGAATTGAGTGACAAAAAGTCAGAATTGAGTGACATAAAGTCAGAATTGAGTGATATAAAGTCAGAATTGAGTGATATAAAGTCAGAATTGAGTGATATAAAGTCAGAATTGAGTGATATAAAGTCAGAATTGTGTGATATAAAGTCAGAATTGATTGATATAAAGTCAGAATTGAGTGATATAAAGTCAGAATTGAATGATATAAAGTCAGAATTGTGAGATATAAAGTCAGAATTGAATGATATAAAGTCAGAATTGTGAGATATAAAGTCAGAATTGAGTGATATAAAGTCAGAATTGAGTGATATAAAGTCAGAATTGAGTGACAAAGTCAGAATTGAGTGATATAAAGTCAGAATTGAGTGATATAAAGTCAGAATTGTGATATAAAGTCAGAATTGAGTGATATAAAGTCAGAATTGTGTGATATAAAGTCAGAATTAAGTGATATAAAGTCAGAATTGAGTGATATAAAGTCAGAATTGTGTGATATAAAGTCAGAATTGAGTGATATAAAGTCAGAATTGAGTGATATAAAATCAGAATTGAATGATATAAAGTCAGAATTGTGTGATATAAAGTCAGAATTAAGTGATATAAAGTCAGAATTGAGTGATATAAAGTCAGAATTGTGTGATATAAAGTCTGAATTGAGTGATATAAAGTCAGAATTGAGTGATATAAAATCAGAATTGAGTGATATAAAATCAGAATTGAGTGATATAAAGTCAGAATTGAGTGATATAAAGTCAGAATTGAGTGACATAAAGTCAGAATTGAGTGATATAAAGTCAGAATTGATTGATATAAGGTCAGAATTGTGAGATATAAAGTCAGAATTGAGTGATATAAAGTCAGAATTGAGTGATATAAAATCAGAATTGAGTGATATAAAATCAGAATTGAGTGATATAAAGTCAGAATTGAGTGACATAAAGTCAGAATTGAGTGACATAAAGTCAGAATTGAGTGACATAAAGTCAGAATTGAGTGATATAAAATCAGAATTGAGTGATATAAAATCAGAATTGAGTGATATAAAGTCAGAATTGAGTGATATAAAGTCAGAATTGAGTGACATAAAGTCAGAATTGAGTGACATAAAGTCAGAATTGAGTGATATAAAGTCAGAATTGAGTGACAAAGTCAGAATTGAGTGATATAAAGTCAGAATTGAATGATATAAAGTCAGAATTGTGAGATATGAAGTCAGAATTGAGTGATATGAAGTCAGAATTGAGTGATATAAAGTCAGAATTGTGTGATATAAAGTCAGAATTGTGTGATATAAAGTCAGAATTGAGTGATATAAAGACAGAATTGTGTGATATAAAGTCAGAATTGAGTGATATAAAGTCAGAATTGAGTGATATAAAGTCAGAATTGAGTGATATAAAGTCAGAGTTGAATGATATAAAGTCAGAATTGTGAGATATAAAGTCAGAATTGAGTGATATAATGTCAGAATTGAGTGATATAAAGTCAGAATTGAGTGATATAAAGTCAGAATTGAGTGATATAAAGTCAGAATTGAGTGATATAAAGTCAGAATTGAGTGATATAAAGTCAGAATTGAGTGATATAAAGTCAGAATTGAGTGATATAAAGTCAGAATTGAGTGACATAAAGTCAGAATTGAGTGACATAAAGTCAGAATTGAGTGATATAAAGTCAGAATTGAGTGATATAAAGTCAGAATTGAATGATATAAAGTCAGAATTGAGTGATATAAAATCAGAATTGAGTGACATAAAGTCAGAATTGAATGATATAAAGTCAGAATTGAGTGATATAAAATCAGAATTGAGTGATATAAAGTCAGAATTGAGTGATATAAAATCTGAATTGAGTGATATAAAGTCAGAATTGAGTGACATAAAGTCAGAATTGAGTGATATAAAGTCAGAATTGAGTGATATAAAGTCAGAATTGAGTGATATAAAGTCAGAATTGAGTGATATAAAGTCAGAATTGAGTGATTTAAAGTCAGAATTGAGTGATATAAAGTCAGCATTGAGTGATTTAAAGTCAGAATTGAGTGATATAAAGTCAGAATTGAGTGATATAAAGTCAGAATTGAATGATATAAAGTCAGAATTGAGTGATATAAAGTCAGAATTGAATGATATAAAGTCAGAATTGAGTGATATAAAGTCAGAATTGAGTGATTTAAAGTCAGAATTGAGTGATATAAAGTCAGAATTGTGAGATATAAAGTCAGAATTGAGTGATATAAAGTCAGAATTGAATGATATAAAGTCAGAATTTAGTGATTTAAAGTCAGAATTGAGTGATATAAAGTCAGAATTGAGTGATATAAAGTCAGAATTGAGTGATATAAAGTCAGAATTAAGTGATATAAAATCAGAATTGAGTGATATAAAATCAGAATTGAGTGATATAAAGTCAGAATTGAGTGATATAAAGTCAGAATTGAGTGATATAATATCAGAATTGAGTGATATAAAGTCAGAATTGAATGATATAAAGTCAGAATTTAGTGATTTAAAGTCAGAATTGAGTGATATAAAGTCAGAATTGAGTGATATAAAGTCAGAATTGAGTGATATAAAGTCAGAATTGAGTGATATAAAATCAGAATTGAGTGATATAAAGTCAGAATTGAGTGATATAAAATCAGAATTGAGTGATATAAAATCAGAATTGAGTGATATAAAGTCAGAATTGAGTGATATAAAGTCAGAATTGAGTGATATAAAGTCAGAATTGTGTGATATAAAGTCTGAATTGAGTGATATAAAGTCAGAATTGAGTGATATAAAATCAGAATTGAGTGATATAAAGTCAGAATTGTGAGATATAAAGTCAGAATTGAGTGATTTAAAGTCAGAATTGAGTGACATAAAGTCAGAATTGAGTGATATAAAGTCAGAATTGAATGATATAAAGTCAGAATTGAGTGATATAAAGTCAGAATTAAGTGATATAAAGTCAGAATTGAGTGATTTAAAGTCAGAATTGTGAGATATAAAGTCAGAATTGAGTGATATAAAGTCAGAATTGTGAGATATAAAGTCAGAATTGAGTGATATAAAGTCAGAATTGAGTGATATAAAGTTAGACTTGTGTGATATAAAGTCAGAATTGTGAGATATAGTCAGAATTGAGTGATATAAAGTCAGAATTGAGTGATATAAAGTCAGAATTGTGAGATATAAAGTCAGAATTGAGTGACATAAAGTCAGAATTGAGTGATATAAAGTCAGAATTGAGTGATATAAAGTCAGAATTGAGTGATTTAAAGTCAGAATTGAGTGATATAAAGTCAGAATTGAGTGATATAAAGTCAGAATTGAATGATATAAAGTCAGAATTGAGTGATATAAAGTCAGAATTGAGTGATATAAAGTCAGAATTGAATGATATAAAGGCTTTTTATCTTTTCTCTGATGCAACTTTTCTGATTTCTGATCAGAATTGCGAGACAAAAAAAGAAAAAGTTGCAATTACCTTTACTGATTACTGTGGCGGAAACAAGCTTCCATATGAGCCATCTACAGACCAGAATATCATGGAGTTGGATTTTTTGACTTGGATCAGTAAGCAATCGCATAGCAACACCCTGGTAACCATCCACATCACCTACCCACCCAAAAAAGTTTCTATGTGGTTCTACTATATGGGTTCTTGACTCCATTTTAAAGAACCTTTTATGTCTAAACTTGGGTTCTATGTAAGGAGAAATGCATGTAAAATCCAGAAACCGGCACACCTCTGGCCGTTAAGTGAACTGCAGCAGCAGCTTTTGCTCGTGCTGGGACTCGTGCACGCCCGGTGGTGCACATGTGACTAACGTGATTCAATACGCCAACAAACAAGCTCACAGCGAAGTTCTTTTTTGTACTTTGCTTAGAAATAAAAATAAGTTGTAAATACATTTGCAGTGATATACTTTTAGTGAACATCCCGGCGCCGTCCACGCTGCTGAGAGCGACATTAGATGAATATGCAAATATGTGCCGCGCCTCAAAAACAAAATATACACAACAAAAATACCAGCGGTGAGAAAACGGCAGTTAAAAAAGCATCATAGCGATGTGGATATGTTTGCACCAGCTCTGCGATTCATTGTGTAGACAGATGAGGTAATTCAAGTTACCCTGTTATGATAGTTATAACGTATATTTGAGACTATATAGATCTGACTATGTGAGAGACTATAGTTTGTGTCATGCAAAGAAAAGGGATTCATTCATTGACATTACAGTGAGTACAGAATCTTTCGGTATTATCCTGAACGTTGTATAAACATCCATTTTGTGTGTCAACGGAAGAAAGGATCGGGAGCGCGCTTAACCGTCACATTCTTTTTTATTTTCCCGGCAAAAATGGGAGTCCTTCACATAAAAATCACTCTACAGGCTTTCATAGACAACCTAGGAAATTGGGGAAGGTCTTGTTCTTTAAGTTTCGAAAAAAAAAAAAAAAATACATTCTTCAATATTCTAGAAAATTCTTACATATAGCCCCTTAATATATAGGGTGAATTCAGGGTGATTGGGACACTTTCAAGTCAATGTCAATGGCAAAAAGTGTCTCAATCACCCTGAATTCCTGAATTCCCCCTATATATATATATATATACACTCACCTAAAGGATTATTAGGAACACCATACTAATACTGTGTTTGACCCCCTTTCGCCTTCAGAACTGCCTTAATTCTACGTGGCATTGATTCAACAAGGTGCTGAAAGCATTCTTTAGAAATGTTGGCCCATATTGATAGGATAGCATTTTGCAGTTGATGGAGATTTGTGGGATGCACATCCAGGGCACGAAGCTCCCGTTCCACCACATCCCAAAGATGCTCTATTGGGTTGAGATCTGGTGACTGTGGGGGCCATTTTAGTACAGTGAACTCATTGTCATGTTCAAGAAACCAATTTGAAATGATTCGAGCTTTGTGACATGGTGCATTATCCTGCTGGAAGTAGCCATCAGAGGATGGGTACATGGTGGTCATAAAGGGATGGACATGGTCAGAAACAATGCTCAGGTAGGCCGTGGCATTTAAACGATGCCCAATTGGCACTAAGGGGCCTAAAGTGTGCCAAGAAAACATCCCCCACACCATTACACCACCACCACCAGCCTGCACAGTGGTAACAAGGCATGATGGATCCATGTTCTCATTCTGTTTACGCCAAATTCTGACTCTACCATCTGAATGTCTCAACAGAAATCGAGACTCATCAGACCAGGCAACATTTTTCCAGTCTTCAACTGTCCAATTTTGGTGAGCTCGTGCAAATTGTAGCCTCTTTTTTTTATTTGTAGTGGAGATGAGTGGTACCCGGTGGGGTCTTCTGCTGTTGTAGCCCATCCGCCTCAAGGTTGTGCGTGTTGTGGCTTCACAAATGCTTTGCTGCATACCTCGGTTGTAACGAGTGGTTATTTCAGTCAAAGTTGCTCTTCTATCAGCTTGAATCAGTCGGCCCATTCTCCTCTGACCTCTAGCATCAACAAGGCATTTTCTAATAATCCTATTAGGTGTTCCTAATAATCCTTTAGGTGAGTGTATATATATATGAATGAGTCTATGAGCTGTTTAATTCATAAAATGTAATAAAAAAATAGCTAATTAAAACTAATTCTATAAAATGATCTCATGATGGGAACCCCTAAAAGTTTATATATATATATATATATATATATATATATATATATATATATATATATATATATATATATATATACGGAACCTTTTCTTCTAAGTGTGTATAGCATCATGTTGGCAAATCTTGCACACTCACAGTCCAGTTCTTGTAAATCATTTGTGTATGCATGTTGTTTTACAGGTCATATTACTGTAAAACAGCTAAACTCCTTTTAGCTGGCTGATCTTAAAAATATTGGAGTTTTATGGTGTGGTTTATGCATTTATGGGTTATTAAACAAAAAGTGTCCAGCTTCAGTTTATTCCAATTGCGTGAACAAACTACTACCTCATGTGTTAGTTCATGCCTCGTGAAAACAGTTACCGACCATTTGTATATTTGTTTATTATGTTTATTAATGCGAGGCTGTCGTAAAACGTCACCACAGCTCTTTCCAAATGTGTGTGTGCTCGCTCTAAGCCTTTTGTGTATATTTCTCCAGCATTAGCTCATGTCTGGATTTTCACTCAGGCGCTGTGGAGGACACACTCCCTATTGATTGATGCATTGGTGGGGGCCTCAGGGCAGCGTTGGAATTAGTTTTATTTTACATCCAAAAACCTCCTGCTTGTTATTTGCGTATACTGCAGCAGGCAGACTACTGTTAACGCTGTAACCCAATTACTGTGCATAAAGAAATTAATACTTGTATTCAGCTAGGATGCATTCAATTGAGCAAAAGTGACAGTAAAGACATTTATATCAGGGTTTCCACAAACATATTCTGCAGCACAACTGTTTTCAACATTGATAATAATCAGAAATGTTTCTTGAGCATCAAATCCTCAGATTAGAATAATTTCTGAAAGATCATGTGACACTGAAGACCGGAGTATGATGCTGAAAATTCAGCTTTGATCACAGGAATAAATTAGTTTAAAATATATTCACATAGAAAACAGTTATTTTAAATTTTGTAATAATATTTCACAATAATAGGTGCATCTGCCTCCATTAGAGAAAAACATTATTGCTCAGAGATTGAGCTCATTTATAGCTTTATAATGTTCAGAATTATGTTTTTAGTTCATTGTCTCAGGCTTGCTCTGCTTCTTCTGAAACTGTAATCAAGTCATTTTTTTCCAGAGACTGTCTTGGAGAAATAGTTTTAATAACCAATATTATTGACACAGTTTGCATCTATAAAACAAAAAGCAAAACTGTGTAAAATGATATTGTTTTAAGTTTTTTTTTACCCCACTGGCAGATAAGATTGTTCTTGTTTCAAGCATAAACCTCCCTACATTTAGTTATATTTATGCTTAAAACAAGATAAAGCTATTTACAAGTGAGGTAAGAGAAATAAGCGTGAACGTATTTGGTTTGTGATTTTCCTGCAGGATCAGGACTTGCAGACGGTGGCGTTCAGGTCGTCTCTGGACTGAAAGAACAGCCTGTCTCTCTCGGACACGCACTGGCTGGTGCAGTATGTTTTCATTGCAGTTAGACAATCTGTTTATTTTAGCCGTCTGAGAGAGTAACATGAAGATGATGGGCAGCCCAGAGGCGTGTGTGTGTGTGTGTGTGTGTGTCTGTGTGTGTGGGAGGCATCAGCATCTAGATGTTGCATCTTGATAGTAGCATGCAAGTTGCAAGCTCAAACGCTCAGGATCCACGTCGACCCGTACAGAATGACTGAAGTGAACGCTGAACGAGTTGGCAGCAGGGGTCCCATCTCACTGTCTGCTTTGAGAAAACACTCACTGATATATTGCACAATGTCATCAGTCAAAGCACAAATCCTGTCCGTCACTGGCGACAGCAAACCCAACGACAGATGCTTTAGTTTTTAACTGGACACTCCAAGATTGCTTCTTAACTCGTTTTGTGTGCTAACTCAAAAAAGTGCTATACATTAGAATGTATGAATTAATTTTGATGTTGATATTCATTTTAATATTATATGAATTTTTGTATTTATTAATACAAAATCATTCTAATGTTACTATTAATTTTCGTCGTATGAATCAATACTAATACACTATCCATCTAAATATTACTTTAATTTTATTATAATAATAATAATTATTATTATCCAAATATTACTTTAATCTTAGTATTAATATTAATACACTATCCATTTAGTTATGAATGTTAGTATTAATATTAATTAATATTACAATATTCATTCTAATGTTTATTTTAGTTTATTATATCAATTTTATATTTTAGTAATAATATTACACTATCAATTTTAATATGCATTTCATTTTAATATTATACTATTTCAAACAATAATTTAATTTTAGTAATAATATTACTAATATGTTATATTAATACAGTATACATTTTAGTATTAACATTATTATGAATTAATGTGAATGCACTATTTATCTTAATATTACTTTCATTTTAATAAAATTATTTAAAATTATTATTATTATTATCCATTTAAATATTACTTTAATCTTAGTATTAATATCAATACACTATCCATTTTATTATGAATTTAATTTTATTATTATATCAATTCTAACATTAATTTCATTTTAGTATTAATATGACTAATATGACTTAATATTAATACAATATCCATTTTAATATTACTTTCAATTTAATATAATAACAATAATAATAATAACTACTACTATTACATTGGTAATATGAATACTACCAATACTACCAATTTTTAAACATATTTCAATTAGTTAAATAAAATAGCATTCTTCTCATTTCATGCAAACTCTTATTTATCGTAATCTGAGCTGTATTTTCTTTTGCCTTGTGTAGTTTTGTTCATGCCAACCTGTCCATGTTGGCATCATAGAGTTAGATAGAGTTCAACAACCTCAAAACACAAGAAAAGTTGACTGGCTAATTATAATAAAAGTACATTATATACATTTGAATATAGGCCTAAATAAAAATATAGCACAATACATGAAACATAACTCATTATATAATTTATCATATGGCCATTTGCATGTTTTTATTTTTATTTAGCTTAATTTCCTTTGTAACCCACCAGTTGAAACCTACTTTGACATGATGGTGACAGCCGTTTTGTTAAGAAGCGCGTGCATAAGATTAGTGGTGATGTTTTGCATTAGTGCTGCTATTACGAGAGACAAACCTATAGATGGACATCCAGTGGAAGGTGAGACCGTGCACAGAGAAGTATTTTTGGAGCCCACCATGTTTGACATTGAGGATATTTGAGAAGTTAGGGGTACCGGGGAAAGGAGTGGGGGGCGGCATTCCTGCCCCTGTCCATATATATTACACCCCCAACGCGCACACCGACAACGGCAAAACAGATGAGAGAAACTTAATCCCCGGCCTGAAGGGCAGTAGTGTGTGGAGTCTTTCATTTGAGCAAGTCACCGGCTCACCTGAGTCAACAGCAACGTTACCTAAAGTAATTGGCGTAGCATGATTTCTGAGCGGAGCTCCAGAACGAGAAAACCCCTTCAACCCCCCGGTAAAACATAAGCTCCCGCGGCAATTATCCCGTCTTTGTTTGTCTATTAAAAACCCCTCCCTAATGAGACGAGCTCCTTAAAACCTTGATGGTTTTCATTAGCCGACTGTAAATCTCGAGCAGCGGCGAATGCGCGCTCAAACTAACGGGAAGATACTCATCAGCACCTAATGAATTTATGACGGGGAACCTGGCTATTAAAGGGAGTTGAGCTTTAATTTCATTAAATTGGGCCTCGCTAGGTAAAGCAGCAGGCGACGGGCCCTCAGGATTAGCTAATGGCCGTGTTGCAGTTAAATAGTGACTCGGGTGGCAGCGCCTCATTGGCCATTGTGTGTTTAACGCGCCGTTAAAGTGGCAGTAATTGACAACAGCTGGAAGCCTGCTTGAGGCAGGGTCTGGCGTGGGTTCCTCCATAAGATCGCTGCTCTCTCCCTGTGGACCAATTGCGCGCGGAGACGCAGAAGTTTACGAGTGTCTGTCTGCATCCTCTCTCTCTCGCTGTCTCTCGCTGTCTCTCGCTCTGTGTCTCTCCGTGCCTGTGGAGGAACATGTGGCATTCATGTACTGGAGAGATGCAAATAAATAATCCTTAATTGGTCACAAACCTTTCGTAAACCGGATTTCAAAATCGCACTAACGTGCAACAGATTTCCATTTGTTCATGCATTTACCGCACAGGAAGTGACATCAGCAGTAAGGTGTGGTGATGTGTTCGGCATCACCTTCGTCTCTCTCGTTCCCTCCGGGAGACCTGCAGAGGGTTGGAGCGTGTTGGCGTGCACGGATCCGATCCGTGGTGCAGAACGGCTGTGTTGTTCATGAAAGAGTGAAGTGCGTTCACGATGACTGCTTAGCAACCGTTCCCGGCGGCCTGCTTCCCCAGAGAGGCTTCCTTGTTGGTTGAGACACATTCATTAACCAAGAGGGAATCTTAGGACGGATTAAATATTCATGTTGTTTACAGGAACAAAAGCTACCATTAATGAATAAAGGCATTGTCTATCTCACTGTACGCAGCCCAATCATGAGGGTTGAGCAAACATATTTACATACCTGCTAAATTCAGCCCAGAATCGCTCGAGCTCCAGCAATGTCTTCAGTTGCACCACCAGCGCCTGTTTCTAAACACATTTTAGGTGATTAGAACAACTATATGGGGAAATATTTTCAGTTACAGCTTGAATTTACAATGCAACACATAAATTAGCAGTACACATCTTAAAGGAGTAGTCAACCCAAACATTTCCTAATTATTTACTCATCCCCAGGCCATCTTTCTTCAGCTGTAGAGAAATTAAGATTTTAGAGAAAAACATTCCAGGATTTTTCTCCTATCTAATGCAAGTGAATGGGGATCACCGCAGTCCATCCAGTATTTAGGTCCAAAATCCATATTTGGGCAGCTAGGGCTCCAGTCAGGGCCTAAAACTAACTTTTTGCCACACCTGCCAATGGCCGGTGACTGAATTTTTACCAGCCATAAATATTTTTTACTGGCCATGAAACTGTTTTTGCAAAAACAGGCAGTTATGACACCAAAATTTTAGATAGCACTAAAACTTCACAATTCTCTACACTAAAAAATCTTGGGTTATTTTTTTTACCCAAATCCTGGGTTGAGCCTTTTGGGTCATTTTTTGGGGTTATTTTTTAAGTGTTTGGGTAGTTTTTGTGTTACCCAGATTCTGGGTCAGACGTAACAACCCAGTGTTTGGGTAGTTTTTGTGTTACTCAGATCCTGGATCAGACATAACAACCCAGTGTTTGGGTAGTTTTTGTGTTACTCAGATCCTGGGTCAGACGTAACAACCCAGTGTTTGGGTAGTTTTTGTGTTACCCAGATCCTGGGTCAGACGTAACAACCAAGTGTTTGGGTAGTTTTTGTGTTACCCAGATCCTGGGTCAAACGTAACAACACAGTGTTTGGGTAGTTTTTGTGTTACCCAGATCCTGGGTCAAACGTAACAACACAGTGTTTGGGTAGTTTTTGTGTTACTCAGATCCTGGGTCAGACGTAACAACCCAGTGTTTGGGTAGTTTTTGTGTTACTCAGATCCTGGGTCAGACGTAACAACCCAGTGTTTGGGTAGTTTTTGTGTTACTCAGATCCTGGATCAGACGTAACAACCCAGTGTTTGGGTAGTTTTTGTGTTACCCAGATCCTGGGTCAGACGTAACAACCCAGGGTTTGGGTAGATTTTGTGTTACTCAGATCCTGGGTCAGACGTAACAACCCAGTGTTTGGGTAGTTTTTGTGTTACCCAGATCCTGGGTCAGACGTAACAACCCAGTGTTTGGGTAGTTTTTGTGTTATTCAGATCCTGGGTCAGACGTAACAACCCAGTGTTTGGGTAGTTTTTGTGTTACTCAGATCCTGGGTCAGACGTAACAACCCAGTGTTTGGGTAGTTTTTGTGTTACTCAGATCCTGGGTCAGACATAACAACCCAATGTTTGGGTAGTTTTTGTGTAACCCAGCTCCTGGGTCAGACGTAACAACCCAGTGTTTGGGTAGTTTTTGTGTTACTCAGATCCTGTGTTTAGCCCTATTCGGACGATAATTGTTTCTCATGCGGTCGTAAGGTATTTTCATAATTTACAGGGGCCAGTGTAGAACTGAACTGTCTTGTGGATGTGCATCGCAGAACTAGACCAAGGTGAACATTTGTAAATAAAAATATAAATTTGTATTATATTTCTTAAAATTACGTATAGTTTTGAGATGACCCTTATCCTGGGTTCAGACTACACGATATCAGCCTGATTTTGACATGATCTGTTTAACGTAAGGTGTCATGGTGATTTGTAAAGGACAATGGCCGTCAGGATGCAAGAATCGATTGTTTTTTCTCGTATAGTGTGTCATGGACGACAACCAGCGGCAATCGATGATTGGTCGAGAAGCAACATGTAGTCTGACAGGTTTCTTGTCCACGACACGACAAGAATTTAGAAGTCAAAATCGCATAATCTGACACAGTGACTATTGTAACAGACAAAAATATTGTGTAGTCTGAACCCGGCATTATCTATTATAATTTAATCCTTTGTAGTTTTCTGTGGTGCACTTATGTTAGTATGATTTTTACATAAAAATAGAAATAAAAGAATAATTAGAAAGAATAAAAGGCCTTTTCCTACCATGATTTCTGTGTTTAAAGGGATGTGTCTGCTTTGGGACTTTAGTGTAAACGCCCACTGCTCTGATTGGCTGCTGTGAGACTTCAGTGTAAACGCCCACTGCTTTGATTGGTTGCTGTAAGACTTCAGTGTAAACGCCCATTGCTGTGATTGGCTGCTGTGAGACTTCAGTGTAAAAGCCCATTGCTGTGATTGGCTGCTGTGAGACTTCAGTGTTAAAGCCCATTGCTGTGATTGGCTGCTGTGAGACTTCAGTGTAAACGCCCACTGCTTTTATTGGTTGCTGTAAGACTTCAGTGTAAACGCCCACTGCTGTGATTGGCTGCTGTGAGACTTCAGTGTAAACGCCCTTTGCTGTGATTGGCTGCTGTGAGACTTCAGTGTAAACGCCCACTGTTGTGATTGGCTGCTGTGAGACTTCAGTGTAAATGCCCATTGCTGTGATTGGCTGCTGTGAGACTTCAGTGTAAATGCCCATTGCTGTGATTGGCTGCTGTGAGACTTCAGTGTAAATGCCCATTGCTGTGATTGGCTGCTGTGAGACTTCAGTTTAAATGCCCATTGCTGTGATTGGCTGCTGTGAGACTTCAGTGTAAATGCCCATTGCTGTGATTGGCTGCTGTGAGACTTCAGTGTAAATGCCCATTGCTGTGATTGTCTGCTGTGAGACTTCAGTGTAAATGCCCATTGCTGTGATTGCCTGCTGTGAGACTTCAGTGTAAACGCCCATTGCTGTGATTGGCTGCTGTGAGACTTCAGTGTAAACGCCCACTGTTGTGATTGGCTGCTGTGAGACTTCAGTGTAAATGCCCATTGCTGTGATTGGCTGCTGTGAGACTTCAGTGTAAATGCCCATTGCTGTGATTGGCTGCTGTGAGACTTCAGTGTAAATGCCCATTGCTGTGATTGGCTGCTGTGAGACTTCAGTGTAAATGCCCATTGCTGTGATTGGCTGCTGTGAGACTTTAGTGTAAACGCCCACTGCTGTGATTGGCTGCTGTGAGACTTTAGTGTAAACGCCCACTGCTGTGATTGGCTAACATCTTTGCATATGAAATAGTTAAGTATTACATGTGGGAAGTTTTCGGTTATGAAACTTACAGAATATTCTTACAGTGTGATGACCTCTAATATGTCAAAAGCTCAAGGAAATTTAGATTTTTCAGTTAATGACCCCTTTAAAACTGGACTGTGGTTGTCTCCGTTCACTTGCATTAGATGGAGAAAAATCCTGGAATATTTCCTCCAAAACCTTAATTTCTCTTCGGCTGAAGAATTTATCCTTTTCAGGTGAACTATTCCTTTAGCATGTTTTATTTTTCAGTTTCAAAGTGTCTTACTGCACTGGCAGATTTTTACACATTTTAAGAATAAACAAGTTAAAGATCTGCCAGTG
This sequence comes from Rhinogobio ventralis, assembly GCA_039654625.1. Classification (NCBI taxonomy): domain Eukaryota; kingdom Metazoa; phylum Chordata; class Actinopteri; order Cypriniformes; family Gobionidae; genus Rhinogobio; species Rhinogobio ventralis. The sequence continues at coordinate 31,341,264 of CM077215.1, forward strand.
CATTTTACAATCTATGAATACAAGTCATAATATCTTATGCAAGTACATGATGTTGAAATAGATGTAAAAATTTTAACTGGAAAATGAGACAAATGCCTGTTAAGAATGTGCCGCTAAGGTGAAGTTGATTTAACGTGTACAACATGTTCCTGGATTAACATTTTTGTTCGTCCTAGAACAACATTTCGGTCAACCAATCAGATGTGAGGTACACGTTTACAGATTATGTCAAGTTTAGGCTTACAACCAGGGTTAGGTGCTTCTTCATCAGTGTATTCACTTATCATTTCCCTCTGATTTTAGGGATACGTTATGGGTAGGGATAGGGTAAGGACTACATTTTTGGACAGGAATGTTGTTCCAGGATCAACTAAATATGTTCATCCAGGAATTCATCATGTTTTACTTGGCAAAATCACGATGACCATGCTGCTAATGTGTGTGTTGCATTATGCATGATAGTGTGTTAAATGATGCAGTGTTGATCCTCAAGTAAATTTATCTTTAAAGAGACTAATTAAAAACTAATTTAAAAAAGACTAATTAAAACGATTAAAAAAGACTAATTAAAAATTAGGTCATTTTTAAAAATTAAATCTGATAAATTGGCATAATGCTTACATCATGTACTAACCAGGCAATAAATGCTAATTTTCAATATTATTGTGAGGTTTTTTGTCATTACCAGTCGCAACTGTAAAAAATGACAGGACATTACAGAGTTTCTATTTTAGAGGCATCATGTTTGATAGTCCTGCCCACATTCACTGCAAAAAAGGCACTTTTTTTAAGCATGAACATTTTGGGAAAACAAGACTTAATATAATTTTGCCTCTCCAGTAAATGTATCTTGATTTAAGATATACTGGAAAACAAGACAAAAATACTCAGTAATATATATATATTTTTTCCAGTGTTGAAATGTCATTGGTCTAATGTCAAATGTCATTGCCTGCCGTACATAATTAAATGAACCTTTAATATATATTACACCTCAAGTATGTTCTGATTAGCCGTGATTGCATCACGTTTGCATAGCATTTTCGCTTTCATTGCTGACAGACAAAAATTCTTGTTGCTAGGAAATTTGGAAAGAAACTAAAAATGCAACCAAGTCATGTGACGGGCGACAGCTGTTAAATAGGTGTTAAAAAGCATTATGGAAAATATGTTTAATTGTGCATTGGAAAATGCTGCAAAAACAGGGGTCGGAAACCTTTTTTGACCAAAGAGACAATAGACAACTAAAAACAAACAAATATGCAACAAGCAATAAACAAGTTGCAATAAGGAATTAATTGTGCAGGGCTTTCACTGTGAAGTTGAGTTACCAACTGTGTCACATAAATCCTTTTCTTCTGAGTGAGTGAATAAGTAAGTGACTGAGTGATTGACTGAGTGACAGAGTGAGTGAGGGATTGACTGAGTGAGTGAGTGAGTGAGTAACTGAGTGAGTGAGTGAGTAACTGAGTAAGTGAGTGAGTGAGTAACTGAGTGAGTGAGTGAGTAATTGACTGACTGAGTGGGTGAGTAACTGAGTGAATAAGTAAGTGACTGAGTGATTGACTGAGTGACAGAGTGAGGGATTGACTGAGTAAGTGAGTGAGTAAGTGAGTGAGTGAGTAACTGAGTGAGTAATTGACTGACTGACTGAGTGAGTGAGTAACTGAGTGAGTGAGTGAGTGAGTGAGTAACTGAGTGAGTGAATAAGTAAGTGACTGAGTGAGTGAGTGAGTAACTGAGTGAGTGAGTGAGTAACTGAGTGAGTGAGTGAGTGAGTGAGTAACTGGGTGAGTGAGTGAGTAACTGAGTGAGTGAGTGAGTGAGTAACTGAGCGAGTGAGTGAGTAACTGGGTGAGTGAGTGAGTAAGTGAGTAACTGAGTGAGGGATTGACTGACTGAATGAGTGAGTGAGTGAGTGAGTGAGTGAGTGAGTAACTGAGTGAGTGAGGGATTGACTGACTGAGTGAGTAACTGAGTGAGTAATTGAGTGAGTGAGTGAATGAGTAATTGACCGACTGAGTGAGTGAGTAACTGAGTGAGTGAGTGAGTGACTGAGTAACTGAGTGAGTGAGTAAGTGAGTGAGTAACTGAGTGAGTGAGTGAGTGAGTGAGTGATTGACTGAGTGAGTGATTGACAGACTGAGTGAGTGTGTTTGTGAGTGTGTGTGTGTGTGTGTGAGTGAGTGAGTGAGTGACAGTGGGTGAGTGAGTAACTGAGTGAGTGAGTAACTGAGTGAGTGAGTGAGTGAGTAATTGACTGAGTGAGTGAGTGAATAAGTAAATGACTAAGTGATTGACTGAGTGACAGAGTGAGTGAGGGATTGACTGAGTGAGTGAGTAACTGAGTGAGTGAGTGAGTAACTGAGTGAGTGAGTGAGTGAGTGAGTGAGTAACTGAGTGAGTGAGTGAGTGAGTAATTGACTGACTGAGTGAGTGAATACATAAGTGACTGAGTGATTGACTGAGTGACGGAGTGAGTGAGGGATTGACTGAGTGAGTGAGTGAGTGAGTGAGTGAGTAATTGACTGAGTGAGTGAGTGAGTGAGGGATTGACTGAGTGAGTGAGTGAGTGAGTGAGTAACTGAGTGAGTGAGTGAGTGAGTAATTGACTGACTGAGTGAGTAAGTAACTGAGTGAGTGAGTGAGTAACTGAGTGAGTAACTGAGTGAGTAACTGGATGAGTGAGTGAGTAACTGAGTGAGTGAGTGAGTGAGTAACTGAGTGAGTAACTGGATGAGTGAGTGAGTAACTGAGTGAGTGAGTAACTGAGTGAGTAACTGGATGAGTGAGTGAGTAACTGAGTGAGTGAGTGAGTAACTGAGTGAGTAACTGGATGAGTGAGTGAGTAACTGAGTGAGTGAGTGAGTAACTGAGCGAGTGAGTGAGTAACTGGGTGAGTGAGTGAGTGAGTGAGTAACTGAGTGAGGGATTGACTGACTGACTGAGTAAGTAACTGAGTGAGTAACTGAGTGAGTGAGTGAGTGAGTAACTGAGTGAGTGAGTGATTGACTGAGTGAGTGAGTGAGTGAGTGAATGAGTAATTGACTGACTGACTGAGTGAGAGAGTGAGTGAGTGAGTAACTGAGTGAGTGAGTGAGTGAGTGATTGACTGAGTGAGTGAGTGTGTTTGTGAGTGTGTGTGTGTTTGTGAGTGTGTGTGTGTGAGTGAGTGAGTGAGTGAGGGAGTGAGTAAGTGACAGTGGGTGAGTGAGTGACTGAGTGAGTGAGTGATTGACTGAGTGACTGAGTGAGTGTGTGAGTGAGTGTGTTTGTGAGTGTGAGTGATTGACTGACTGAGTGAGTGAGTGAGTGACTAAGTGTGCGAGTGAGTGGCTGAGTGGGTGACTGAGTGAGTGAGTGAGTGAGTGAGTGATTGACTGAGTGAGTGAGTGATTAACTGAGTGAGCGTGTTTGTGATTGTGAGTGACTGACTGAATGACTGACTGAGAGTGATTAACTGAGTGAGCGAGTGACTGAGTGAGGGACTGAGTAAGTGATTGACTGAGTGAGTGAGTGAGTGACTGACTGAGTGATTGAGTGAGTGACTGAGTGAGTGACTGAGTGATTGAGTGAGTGACTGAGTGAGTGACTGAGTGAGTGACTAAGTGAGCGAATGAGTGGTTGATTGAGTGACGAAGTGAGTGACTGTTTGAGTGACTGAGTGAGTGACTGAGTGAGTGAAGAACAACACGGTGCTTACATCAAATGTGTTTATGTGAATACTCACCAAGGCGGGCATTTTGTCAAAGAGCCAGGTGTAACTGAGTGAGTGAGTGAGTAACTGGGTGAGTGAGTGAGTAACTGAGTGAGTGAGTGAGTGAGTGAGTGAGTAACTGAGCGAGTGAGTGAGTAACTGGGTGAGTGAGTGAGTGAGTGAGTAACTGAGTGAGGGATTGACTGACTGAATGAGTGAGTGAGTGAGTGAGTGAGTGAGTAACTGAGTGAGTGAGGGATTGACTGACTGAGTGAGTAACTGAGTGAGTAATTGAGTGAGTGAGTGAATGAGTAATTGACCGACTGAGTGAATGAGTAACTGAGTGAGTGAGTGAGTAACTGAATGAGTGAGTAAGTGAGTAAGTAACTGAGTGAGTGAGTGAGTGAGTGATTGACTGAGTGAGTGATTGACAGACTGAGTGAGTGTGTTTGTGAGTGTGTGTGTGTGAGTGAGTGAGTGAGTGACAGTGGGTGAGTGAGTAACTGAGTGAGTGAGTAACTGAGTGAGTGAGTCAGTAATTGACTGAGTGAGTGAGTGAGTAACTGAGTGAGTGAATAAGTAAGTGACTAAGTGATTGACTGAGTGACAGAGTGAGTGAGGGATTGACTGAGTAAGTGAGTGAGTAACTGAGTGAGTGAGTGAGTGAGTGAGTGAGTGAGTAATTGACTGACTGAGTGAGTGAATACGTAAGTGACTGAGTGATTGACTGAGTGACAGAGTGAGTGAGTGAGTAACTGACTGAGTGAGTGAGTAATTGACTGACTGAGTGAGTGAATAAGTAAGTGACTGAGTGATTGACTGAGTGACAGAGTGAGTTAGGGATTGACTGAGTGAGTGAGTGAGTAACTGAGTGAGTGAGTGAGTAATTGACTGAGTGAGTGAGTGAGTAACTGAGTGAGTGAGTGAGGGATTGACTGAGTGAGTGAGTGAGTGAGTAACTGAGTGAGTGAGTGAGTGAGTAATTGACTGAGTGAGTGAGTGAGTGAGTAACTGAGTGAGTGAGTGAGTGAGTGAGGGATTGACTGAGTGAGTGAGTGAGTGAGTAACTGAGTGAGTGAGTGAGTGAGTAATTGACTGAGTGAGTGAGTGAGTGAGTAACTGAGTGAGTGAGTGAGGGATTGACTGAGTGAGTGAGTGAGTGAGTAACTGAGTGAGTGAGTGAGTGAGTGAGTGAGTGAGTGAGTGAGTAACTGAGCGAGTGAGTGAGTAACTGGGTGAGTGAGTAACTGGGTGAGTGAGCGAGTAACTGAGTGAGGGATTGACTGACTGACTGAGTGAGTGAGTGAGTGAGTGAGTGAGTAACTGAGTAACTGAGCGAGTGAGTGAGTAACTGGGTGAGTGAGTGAGTGAGTGAGTAACTGAGTGAGGGATTGACTGACTGACTGAGTGAGTGAGTAACTGAGTGAGTAACTGAGTAAGTGAGTGAGTGAGTAACTGAGTGAGTGAGTGAGTGAGTGATTGACTGAGTGAGTGAGTGAGTGAGTGAGTGAATGAGTAATTGACTGACTGACTGAGTGAGTGAGAGAGTGAGTGAGTGAGTAACTGAGTGAGTGAGTGATTGACTGAGTGAGTGATTGACAGACTGAGTGAGTGTGTTTGTGAGTGTGTGTGTGTTTGTGAGTGTGTGTGTGTGAGTGAGTGAGTGAGGGAGTGAGTGAGTGACAGTGGGTGAGTGAGTGACTGAGTGAGTGAGTGATTGACTGAGTGACTGAGTGAGTGTGTGAGTGAGTGTGTTTGTGAGTGTGAGTGATTGACTGAGTGAGTGAGTGAGTGAGTGACTAAGTGTGCGAGTGAGTGGCTGAGTGGGTGACTGAGTGAGTGAGTAAGTGATTGACTGAGTGAGTGATTGACTGAGTGAATGAGTGATTAACTGAGTGAGCGTGTTTGTGATTGTGAGTGACTGACTGAATGACTGACTGAGTGAGTGATTAACTGAGTGAGCGAGTGACTGAGTGAGGGACTGAGTAAGTGATTGACTGAGTGAGTGACTGACTGACTGAGTGATTGAGTGATTGAGTGAGTGACTGAGTGAGTGACTGAGTGATTGAGTGAGTGAGTGAGTGACTGAGTGAGTGACTGAGTGAGTGATTGACTGAGTGAGTGAGTGACAGACTGAGTGAGTGACTGAGTGAGTGATTGACTGAGTGAGTGAGTGACAGACTGAGTGAGTGACTAAGTGAGCGAATGAGTGGTTGATTGAGTGACGAAGTGAGTGACTGTTTGAGTGACTGAGTGAGTGAAGAACAACACGGTGCTTACATCAAATGTGTTTATGTGAATACTCACCAAGGCGGGCATTTTGACATATTCTACTATACTTGTCCATGTTTTTATTGGTAAAGGGTGCGAGACCTGGCGAGCCACATGATTTTTGTCAAAGAGCCAGGTGTAGCTCGCAAGCCATAGGTTCCCGACTGCTGCCCTAGAGGGATGTTCTCTTGAGTTTGTGTAGGTTAAATTCACCTTTGAAAGTATAATGCCAGTGAGCTGAACTAGTTAATGGCTCTTTGTCTATTAGCACTACATTGTTAGCAGATTCCTAGTCATCTAAGAAGGTCTGAATTTCGCTTGCAGATCGTGGGTGCAAAAAGATGCATTCTGGGTGATCGATTTGGAGGAAACTGTGCATGTTATACGCAACGACAAAACCCTTGTACTTGCTTGTAGCATGTATACCGTCTGTATAAAGCCCAAACCCACGTAAACAGACACTCACAGAGGCGGTATACAGAATCTTTACTCCTTTCTTCTCGTATCTTTCCCCATCAACACCTTTGTTTGACAGTCTGCATGCAAATGGGCCAGGTAATGAGAAAGACAGAGAGAGAGTTTGCTTAAAAGCAGCAGCCCAAACCTCTTTGTTCCCCCACCTGCATCTGTTGAAGCGTGGCTAGGAGAAGCAGTGCTGTCATGTGAGTGACAGATATTGAGGATAATTGTCTTCTTTCTCTGTGTTGCTCCACTGCAGTTGTGAGCGTGCAGCTGAGTTAAGCAGAGGAGAGACAGAGAAATCGTAGGCGGTGGGGAAGGAGCACTTTTAGGGGGAAAACTCTCTGCTGTGATTGTCTCTGCGCTCCTCTGGACACCCAAAAGCAACACGGTATTGCTGAGGATTTGTAATGTGTTTTTTGAGCACTGCAACTGAAGGTAATACCACGGTATTCCTTCCAAATGTGCTAAACCATGACATGTACGTGGTATTACCATCTGATACCATCACTTTACTATGGTTTCACTACCGTAGTGCAATAAAAACCATTCTAAAAGAGTTGATTTTCCAGTTGAAACATTGAAAAATTATTTTAACAAGATGATTTTGCTTTAGCAACACCACAAACGATATTAAGCATTTGTTCAGAGAATATATTTTTAATTCAAGTGTATTTTATCTTCACTTTTTTTAATGCACTTTTTTGCATTAACTTTGTCATTAACAAATTCTTGGCGAGAAAGTAAAATGAACTCAATTATAAGTGTTATAAAGTTAGTACGGATAGCAAGTTAATATTGAAATCTTTTGATTGCATATCTGAGCATTGTTTGAGACAGTGTTCTGAAACTTGAGTGAGTTTTATCTGTTTACCTGCATTTGCTCTTTATTTTATCCAATTGCAATCTATGAGAAACAATCGAGATATTAATTGGCTCTCATTTCCATCATTTTTAGATATTGTTATTGTGTTTTTCTGAACATTCTTGATGGAAAAACAGGAATCGCGATGTGGCTTAACGTGATAAACTTGATTTAATTAAGTAAAATTATGATTATGATAATTATGATTATAATAATTAAGTAAAAATATTTAGTTTTCGAAGTAAAAACGCAGTGCTGTTGCGCGTTCTACATACTCGCACTTTCAGATCAGTTTACAATTTCTGAATAGCCCACAATTATGCCAAGCAATTGCTTTAATCTATTGCTGATAAGTTATTAACTACTTTATGTTTAATTTGTAGTGTTTATATCATACCTGTAAACTCGTCACATTTCGACCAGGAAAGTTTCAATGCCATTTTCTTTTCATCTTACCTTACGTATAAATATAATGCCTAATAATGTAGTGTTTATAAGCACACCGCTGGTTTGTTTACAGGGATTGCCGGTGTAACCTCTATAATTCTGCTGTTCCATAGTGCCACTTACTGGCAGAGAGTAAATTTATTCACCTATATTTGACCCATATTGTTATGCAGCATACACCCGTTAAACGGAGTATTGACAATAAATTAAAGATGCTAAAATAACATTTTAACCCAGGGTAGGGGGCCTACCGTAATGTTGCAGCTCAGGAGCCTCTGGTTATCTTAAGGCACCCCTGTTGGTCCTTGGCGATGATGTAATAGGTGGGTGTGGCTCTGCCTTCTTTGACGAAATCTTCTCCGGTTCATTTCTTCTGTTCAGTCCGACGTCCGTGAGTAAAAACACTGGAGAGCCACTTTACAGTAGAAACTGAAGTTGTAATTCTGATTGAAAGAGATACTGACAATTTTCATGTTTATCTCTTTCCCCGCCATTGACGGAAATTTCCGGCTTTCTGTGTTTTCACTGTTATACGGTAGGGGGCGCTATTACACATCGTCTGAAAGAGTGCAGAATCTCCTGATCAAAACCTAGATGAAGAAGACGCATTAACAAGCAAAATCATATGTAAGCAGATCCACATGTAAAATCACGCTCGGGCACGGTACAAGGCAACCGTGTCTAGTGTGAGTACATCCTAAATCAAAACTGCCTAATGTTACTGAATGAGATGTCGACCCAGGACGAGCTATAGGACTGTGAAGCTTTGGGGGTGTTGATGGACTCCATCTACTCCATCTGTGTTCTGATCATCGTTCTGAATCAGATCTGGACGAAGTCTTTTTTCTCAGCTTTTTGCTCGAAATTTTGCTATTTTTAATGAAACTTACCCACATTCAAGTGTTGATAAAAAAATAATGCATGAAGCTAGAATTTGTCCTTTCTTTTGATATATTGCATGTTCAGATATTCATACAAAAAAATATTCTGCCGGCCATGAAACTTTTGTAAAAAATTATAAAAAATGCTTGTGGTGCCTGGCAACTTTTAAAAAAAAAACGTTGGCGGGGAAAGAGTTAATAATGAAGTGATATACTGCGCTTGCCACTGCATTTGCGCATACAATTGAACAGTATTCCTGACAGGACAGGAAAGTTCGTTTTTCTGATGTGAGAGACTTTATTCTGTAACTAGTTACAAAAATAACATTAGAATAATGACTGACATATAGACAATATCTCATCTGACCGCAGAAACTGAATTTGAGCGTTCTTTACTTAACCCGCGTCTGACAGAAGTATCAATAGCTTTCACGTCTTTCAAAATAGAATTCTTGCATCATAAAAATGTAGAATTCTGTTTGTTGCTGTTTTTTTTTTTGACTACACACTCCGTGGCCCACTTTTGGTTCACGACACACCAGTTGAGAAACACTGCCTTAAGGAGTCTAATTTCATCCTTGATTGTCTGTTTTTAATGCCGTCCAATTTTTAGGGGCAGTGAAAGTGTAAAGACATGTGTTTTCGATGAGGTCGTTGTTCCTCTGAGAACAGTTTTGTAAGGGGGGGGGGGGGGGGGGGGGGGGTGTGTGCACACCTTGGGGGAGGGGGAGGGGGTGCATGTGGACAGGAGAGACATTTTTCCGAACTCTAGCAGGGGAAAGGGTGGAAAAGCAGGCCTGCCCTTCCTCCCCCTCCCTGGGTCACCCGGCTGCTCCTCTCGCTCGTCTCTCTTACTCTGGGAAGGTTAGAAAAAGTAGCGCCGCTGCCAAAGGAAACAGTGGCTTTTTTTCCAAACTCTGCAGTGTCTAGAGAAACTTGAGAGAGGTCCAGTTTTGGTTCCCTAGTAACGGTGCCGTGGAGAGGAGGCCCCTCTCCATCATCTGACGCCGCTCATGGGAAGGATGACGAGAAACGTTTTCTTTTGGTTGAAAATACACTCCTATAGAACATCCATCATGAAAATGAAAAATGCACACGCTGAATAGAAACACCTTCACATTACTCTCTCCGCTACTTTTTTTATATTTTTACATTTAACCACTTTTTATGAAATGTGAATGATGGTGAAACTCACCGCCATGACGCTAGAGACTTGGGAGTGGATGTTAATGTGTTGCTGTGTGGTTGCTAAAGAGTTCTGTGTTGTTAGTATGTTGCTATATGGTGTTTGAGTGGTTGTCAGAGTGTTGAAATGTGGTTGCTAAAATGTTCTGAATGGGCTGGGTAAATACAGGACAAAACACATGTTGGGTTAATTTTACCCAGCAAATTGGGTTATTTAACCCAGCATAATGGGTTGATTTAACCCAACATAGTTGATTCATTTTTACAATAATACTATCTTCTTTTTCCCCCTTCATACATAAATTAATGTCTACGGATTTACTTAAATCCTCTAAAGTTTTAAAAAAATTCTCGACACAACTACTGGCTTGCATGATAATTCCTTTAATTTCGGCAATAATACATATTAATACGTATTAATAATACACATTTAAGCTTGTTTAACAAATATTAGAAGTAAAAATTAAACATTTAGAAGTTAAACAATCAGTGTACAGTTCTGAGAACATATTTTAACATCATAAGTATTTATATTCTGTATCTTTTTGAATAAAATCATAACATTTTATGCAGGGCATCATGTGTTTCCATCACGCGAAAAAACTGACTCGACACTCGTGTAGGTGACTCTCATCAAGCCCCTGTATGTTGCTTTGCATAAAATTAAACAATATACAGCAACAGAATATTTATTTATAGATAAAATAAAATATACACAAACCTGTATGTTAAACTACCCAAACACTGGGTTTATACGTCTGACCCAGGATCTGGGTAACACAAAAACTACCCAAACACTGGGTTGTAACGTCTGACCCAGGATCTGAGTAACACAAAAACTACCCAAACACTGGGTTGTTACGTCTGACCCAGGATCTGAGTAACATAAAAACTACCCAAACACTGAGTTGTTACGTCTGACCCAGGATCTGGGTAACACAAAAACTACCCAAACACTGGGTTGTTACGTCTGACCCAGGATCTGGGTAACACAAAAACTACCCAAACACTGGGTTGTTACATCTGACCCAGGATCTGAGTAACACAAAAACTACTCAAACACTGGGTTGTTATGTCTGATCCAGGATCTGAGTAACACAAAAACTACTCAAACACTGAGTTGTTACGTCTGACCCAGGATCTGGGTAACACAAAAACTACCCAAACACTGGGTTGTTACGTCTGACCCAGGATCTGGGTAACACAAAAACTACCCAAACACTGGGTTGTTACGTCTGACCCAGGATCTGAGTAACATAAAAACTACCCAAACACTGAGTTGTTACGTCTGACCCAGGATCTGGGTAACACAAAAACTACCCAAACACTGGGTTGTTACGTCTGACCCAGGATCTGAGTAACACAAAAACTACTCAAACACTGGGTTGTTATGTCTGATCCAGGATCTGAGTAACACAAAAACTACTCAAACACTGAGTTGTTACGTCTGACCCAGGATCTGGGTAACACAAAAACTACCCAAACACTGGGTTGTTACGTCTGACCCAGGATCTGAGTAACATAAAAACTACCCAAACACTGAGTTGTTACGTCTGACCCAGGATCTGGGTAACACAAAAACTACCCAAACACTGGGTTGTTACATCTGACCCAGGATCTGAGTAACACAAAAACTACTCAAACACTGGGTTGTTATGTCTGATCCAGGATCTGAGTAACACAAAAACTACTCAAACACTGAGTTGTTACGTCTGACCCAGGATCTGGGTAACACAAAAACTACCCAAACACTGGGTTGTTACGTCTGACCCAGGATCTGGGTAACACAAAAACTACCCAAACACTGGGTTGTTACGTCTGACCCAGGATCTGAGTAACATAAAAACTACCCAAACACTGAGTTGTTACGTCTGACCCAGGATCTGGGTAACACAAAAACTACCCAAACACTGGGTTGTTACGTCTGACCCAGGATCTGAGTAACACAAAAACTACTCAAACACTGGGTTGTTATGTCTGATCCAGGATCTGAGTAACACAAAAACTACTCAAACACTGGGTTGTTATGTCTGACCCAGGATCTGAGTAACACAAAAACTACTCAAACACTGGGTTGTTACGTCTGACCCAGGATCTGGGTAACACAAAAACTACCCAAACACTGGGTTGTTACGTCTGACCCAGGAGCTGGGTAACACAAAAACTACCCAAACACTGGGTTGTTACGTCTGACCCAGGATCTGGGTTACACAAAAATGACCCAAAAGGCTCAACCCAGTATTTGGGTAGAAAAACACAACCAAGATTTTTGTGGCCACAATTTTGACATTGATGTCAGGGCTCAATGCTAAGGATTTTTCTACTGGCCCGGTCAGGCCAGTGGTTAAAATTTTTACTTGCTCCACCACAAAAAAGTAATAAATAAATAAAAAAAATAGGCCTATATTGTTTTAATTGTTTTTGATCAATGTAACCTTAATATAAGATATATAAAAAATAATTATAATAATTGTATATAAAATAAGGTTATTATGACACCAAAAACTACTAGCATAATTCATATACATTTTAAATATTGTTAAAGACGGAAAAATAATCAAATTAAGAGCAATAGCACAAATACAAAAATACAACAGAACGCACATACAAATGAAATAAACAGTTATTTTCAGGTTTTTCATGTAAGTCTAAACTAAATTTTCAGGTACAGAAATGGTATAAAATATAAATACACTGCATAGTCTTAACTGTATAAATATAGATAAACCCTTATTAAAGTTATTCAGTCAAGAGCAGTGAGCAATTTTCTGTCTTTTTGTTTGGTTAAAATAAACACATACAGCAGCAGGAATATTAGGCTGCTGTCACTTTAAGAGCTGCACGGATCCAATATCTTGTTACACATGCATTTTATCTCTCACGTTTATGTTTACTTAAGACATGACAGCTGTCACAGGGTGTTTTTGGCTATGTTTCATGTGTTGAGTTTGTCATGTTCACAGCCATGTTCACTGTCTATGTTTCTTAGTTTGCCACGTTCCCTGCCATGCACTTCCTGGTTTTGTCATGTGTTCCTTTGTCATGTGATTCCCATGCCCTCATGTGTTGTGTCATGTCATTGGTTCATTGGTTAATCATTGTTCACAGGTGTCCCTTGTCTTGTCCTTAGTCATTGTGTATTTAACCCTCATGTTTGCCATGGTGTCTTGTATTGAATGTTGGTGAATGAAACACGCTGTTTGGTGAGTTTTATGGTTTGCCATGCCATGTTAAGTTTTGTTTCTAGTTTTGTCAAGTCTTTGTTTTACGGAATTGTTTTACGGAATTTCACAGAACTCCGTGAAATGAACACGGCCCCTTAACTCAAAATCTGTGGCAGTTTAACGGAATTGCCTGTGATGGGTCCACGGAAGTGATGCCTATGTAAGTCAATGACAGGCGGCATCCGTGGTCCACACACGGATTCCCTGTTCCTTTTATACTTTAGAGCAACTTACCCCACTCCTACCCTAAACCTACCCACTCTCAACAATATAAAACGCATAACAGGCAAATAAAAGTACAGTCACAGGTATTATATATTGCATAAACTGACCAAAAACAGTATAAAAGTATTAACTCATGTTGCATTCCAAGTCTTCTGAAGTCATACGATATATTTATATGAAGAACAGAGTTGATCTTAATGTTTTAATCGCTGAAATGATGATCCAATCTGCCGCTCCGTGAACACACACAGTCCACTCAGTCATATTCATTCAAATGATACACCCGACTCTTTAGCATGACGCGATCGGTCATGAGACACACGAGAGCCAATGGCATTTTACAATCAAAGCTGACGTAATGACGCAGTTGCTTACAAGACATACGACAGCCAATGCTGTCAAAACTGACGTAACGTTTCTTCCGGGAGCAATTTTTGAAATGTATTAATGATCTTTGGCGGATGGACTCGACGCTGCTGATCGCTTTTGGGGATTTTCTTCACACAAATCAATCGTTTGGCCTCGGAACACTTGGAATATTTGTACTTTTTGAATAAATTGTGCCTGCAGTCGTACACCAATGGGTAGGTTTAGGGAAGGGATTGGGTTACGGTCTGAATACCATAAATAAAAAAAGAAAATAAATGTAAATAAAATTATGCTGGCTGATTAAATCGAGAATCACACTCAATGTCACAATGGCAAAATCATAGTTTCAATCAGTCCAATATATAGTTTCATCATGACGATAACCATGCCCAACGCGTCTGTATACTGTCATTGACTTGCATAGGCATCACTTCCGTGGACCCATCACGGAATTTTCGGAGATTCCGTGAAACTGCCACAGATTTTGAGTTAAGGGGCCGTGTTCATTTCACGGAATTCTGTGAGATCAGGTTGGTTTAAGCGCAATAAGCAGCGAAAAAAACTTAGAGGTGGCTTTATGTGTGCGCACTTTGGCTGTGAGCACAACATCTGCGGCAATTAGTAAAATTATATGCAATACGTGCAATCCCACACCGAAATTCAAGCCCTGTAACAGCAACAATATTCATCCGGAGCAAATGAATATGTGTCACTCGCTGTCGGAGAGGAAAGAGCAGCTGGTATCGTCTATCTATTCTGTGGAAAGTGAGTATTGGAAGCGTTTCAGATATTTCCATATCGATATGTATCGAAAAATCTATATTTTTGACAACCCTACATTGCACTTAGTTTAGTATTTCAGATGCCTTTTTAAAAGACTACAATTGAAAAATGTATGTATTATATATAAAATTAATATGTGTTATATATAAAAGTAGCAACACACATGATTTGAGCACTAAAAAATCACTAACCCACAATTCTAATATTGACACACGACTAACAAAGACATTTTTACGATGTTTTCTAAAATGAGCCATTCTGAGCATGCATAACCGCTCGTCTCATCTCATTTGATGGACCGCAAGGTCGTTCTCAAACTAAAGACACATCGCTGCTGTTCTTCTCTTAGTATTCATCAGTACACCCCTCTCTCTCTCTCTCTCTCTCTCTCTCTCCCCCCCCTCAAGGACTGCATATATTTTGCACTGCTTTCCATAGACCACTGCAAAAAAACTGTATTTTTTCTGTCAGAACCGACATATACAAAATTGTACTATGCTGACCATATAAAAAAGCATAGTTGTTGCATTTATGGTTAATACCATAAAGCTATTAATAGGAGATTTTCTTCAAACAATTAATTTTTATTGTATTTTTTATGCAAGTGTTGGGTAATTTCAAGCTACTGCAATTTCATTATAGTAACAATAACTATAGACAGAATCACAACCTGATCTCACAATAAAATGGATTTTCTGAAGTTGCAATTTTGTGCAATTTCATACAAATTTGTATGTTGTTTGGTAGGAAAAACTAAGCAGGAAATTATGTATTTATATTCAAGACAATCACAACCTGGTCTCAGGAGAAAATGTATTTTTATGAATTTTGTGATTTGTGAAAAATGTGATTTGTAGGAAAGCACAATTTGTACACAAATGTTATGCAAATGGTGGGTAATTCCAAGTTGCTACAATTTCATTATAGTAACAATACCTGCAAAAAACAAAACAAAAAAACAAACATCATTTTATTGAGTATCTTAACCTTGTTTTTTATTTAAGAGAAAATATCTAAACATCCATTCTTAAAGATAGTGCCTTAATAATACAGAAAATAATATCTTAAGTAGTTTTGCTTACCAATCTGTTGGCTTGTTTTCAGAGAATATATCTTGTATTTTGTGCCACTGACAGATCTCTAAATATCAGATGTTTTATTATTTTATGCTGGTAATTTGATCTTGTTTTAAGGATTTTTCATCATTATTTTGGTGTAAATTGTTAGTTGGCATGGTAAGGGATTTCATACTTCAGTATGAGTTATGTTTGGACTTTCCGTTCATTCTGCGAATACAGCGGTGTGTTTTTTTGCCATCACCTTAATTTTATCAGAATTTCGTCGTGCTTTTTGTGGTAAATGATAAATTTGACACAGGAAATGCACAGGGTTTTGGGGAAGGCGTGAAGGGCCGGGCTTCCTCCGTGACAACACAATGGCCTCAGACACTGGCCTCTGACTGGCCCCTGCCACCGGACGCGGGGACGAGGAAGTGCGAGCGCAGCGCTGATAACACACACAACAGCCACGACGCCCCCCTCCCTCCCTCCCTCCCTCCCTCGCTGTCTGGAGACACGACCGCTTCCCGCTGGATCTGTCATTTTTGCTTATTCATTCCCGCGCCGGGCGGCATTGTGCTGCTGGAAATAAAGACATCAGATATTAGAGACACCTCTCGGTCACCCCGGGTCTCTGAGGTATTCCTCCTTTTCATTCAGCGCTCATCCCTGCGCTCGGCAGACTGTGTCTTCAGCGCTGGCATGAACCGCTTCTCAAACAGGCTGCCAACATGCATACACACACTCAATCCGGCCACTGTTTTTCCGGGAGGTGGGATTATCCGCGCGTCTTTGTCTTTAGATACAGTTGATTTTCACAAATGCTCAATCCTGAGGCCTGGTGCGCCTCTGAATTAAAGTCGAACTGACTCTGTTTCTGTTCAAATGAACAAAATCTGCAAAATAGACAAAATACATTTAAATTCAAGACAGAATTACAACCAAATATTTTATTATTTTTATATACACAATAAAATATTTTCTGAAGTCTACAATCTTAACCCGATCTCACAAGAAAAAGTATTTAACGAAGTTGCAATATTGTATGAGTTTATACAGTGTGTTTAATTGGAAAACATACGATTTGTATAGTCCACTTTAGACATTCTACTACACTTCTCTAACTTTGCAACTACATGTCAACTAGGCTAACTGTCATACATTTTCAGCTGCATGTCAATAAACTCTCATTAGCATATTAGTAGACTGTTAGGGTTAGCAGAATAATGCACATGTAGTTGCAGAGTTACTTAACGTTAGTAGAATGTCTAAAGTGGACTGTCAAATTAAGTTTTACCTAAAAAAGTAAGACAGGAGTTTGGATTATCCACGTGTCTATGTCTTTAGATACAGTTGATTTTCACAAAACGCTCTCAATACAGCGGCCCCACACACCTCCAAATTTAAGTCGAAT
Source organism: Rhinogobio ventralis (assembly GCA_039654625.1). Taxonomy (NCBI): domain Eukaryota; kingdom Metazoa; phylum Chordata; class Actinopteri; order Cypriniformes; family Gobionidae; genus Rhinogobio; species Rhinogobio ventralis. Next base: position 31,358,142 of record CM077215.1, read on the forward strand.
CGGCTATGTTTCTGTTTGGCAAAATCTGCCAAATAGACAAAATCCATTTATATTCAAGACACAATCTCAACCGTATCTCTCAATAAAATTTATTTTCCGAAATTACAATTTCGTACAAATTCATATGATGTGATTGGTATGAAAACGTACAATTAGTTTTTTAGTACAAAGCATGAACTTAGATATTGATATTCCATATATTACACACATATTTTACATATATAAATGATTATATATATACACACACCAATCAAGCATAACATTATGACCAAATATTGTGTTGGTCCCCCTTTTGCTGCCGTCAAGGCATGGACTCCACTAGACCCCTGAAGGTGTGCTGTGGTATCTGGCACCAAGATGTTAGCAGCAGATCCTTTAAGTCCTGTAAGTTGTGAGGTGGGGCCTCCATGGATGGGACTTGTTTGTTCAGCACATCCCACAGATGCTCGATTGGATTGAGATCTGGGGAATTTGGAGGCCAAGTCAACACCTCAAACTCGTTGTTGTGCTCCTCAAACCATTCCTGAACCATATTTTCTTTGTGGCAGGAGCATTATCCTGCTGGAAGAGCCACAGCCACCAGGAAATACCGTTTCCATGAAAGGGTGTACATGGTCTGCAACAATGCTTAGGTAGGTGGTACGTGTCAAAGTAACATCCACATGGATGGCAGGACCCAAGGTTTCCTAGCAGAACATATATTACCGTATTGTTCCGAATATAAGACAATGTTTTTTTCTTGTCTTATATTCAGGGTCTAGACTTTTACATGTTAATAATACACCCGCAACAATAGGTGGCACCAAATATGCGTAAAACAAGTGTGCCAAGAAATACGGTGTGTCAGATTGTAATAGAAGATTGCGAGCGCAAAAAAACAGTAAGATTTCTACTAGTAATGAAATTTGGGTAGGCTACATAGTTTTCACTATGAGATGGATAGCCTAATTATTTGTGATGCCTGATAAATCGCCCACCATATCGGTAGCGGTCGATATATGTTAATTTTTAATGTTATCGGCCCGATAAGAAAATTTGGCTGATATATTAAAGCCGATAAATAATGTATTATTTCCTTCAGCTGAGACACTTCAGATGCGCACTGTTCACCATGATGGGTTTGAATTGCTTGAAATATGATTGGAATCACTTCAAAAGAGGAAAATACAGTTCAGAGCAACATGTGCAGCGCAAGTCTGTCATATCAGCTACATAAAATTATAATGAGAACATCATAATTGTGTGTTTGGGACATGGCTTTAATGCTGAGACTTTTGTTTTTGTAATCAAGCTCTCAAAAATTATACAATTTGGATTTAAATTTATCAGCCAATATATCGATTATCGGCTTTCAAATATAAAAAAATTATTGGTTATCGTATCGGCCAAAATTTTCACATCGGTGCATCCCTACTAATTGTTATATAATTCAGGCTATTGTATACATACATACATATATTTTCCAAAGTTGCAATTTCATATGTATTCATACAATTGGTTAAGTGGGAAAATGTATGATTTGTAATAAAAACTAGGGCGGAGGTGGGATTATCTGTGCGTCTTTGTCTTTTGATACAGTTGATTTTCATGAAACGCTTGATACCGCGGCCCGGTGCGCCTCTAAATTGAAGCCGAATCGGCTCTGAAGTGTTCGAAGGTTTCTGGTGGAGATGAGGAGCGGTTGAAAGTGCGAGGGGGATGGATTGAATTCTGATTGGGGTTCGGCGATGGGTAAAGAGAGTAAATCTGGTGACAAATGGTTTGGAAGAGCATTACTGTGGCGCGCTGATAAGAGCCTGTCTCCATAATAGAATGGAGAGGACTTGTCTATCAGCCTATTTGAAACCGTTCCTACAAGGTACTGCCTTTCATTAGCGCAGCCCGTGAATAGTGGCGCTGAATGAAAATTGCTACTTACCCCACGATTACGGTATTGAAAGGTAGCTGTCAAAAGAGGGCCAGAGACTCGCAGGAAAAGAGGGGAGGTTGTGTGGCTGTCACCATGACAGGGAATGTGTTTCTCTAAGATTACTATTGTGTCTGTTTTATTAAAGGCAGGAAAGAGTAATGGGGCGGATAAGAACAGCACGAGAGGGTGATCCTGAAATACAATCGGAGAAATGTGACTTGAGGCTTGATGGGTGTAGGCTGATGTTCGCTGCTGACGGACTATTTTGGGTTTCTATCAGGCCTCGCTGGGCGGAATGGCTCTTTCCTGAAGAACCAAACGTGATATCTGTGTTCTTCAGCGCTATCGCTGTGCTAACACTCCGCCTGGGCGCGTGACGCAAACTTTCTCCAACGGCCGATCTCGTTTCCTCACCATCTGTAGAAAATTCTCTGTCACACTTTAGCTGAAGTTGGCAGGTTAGGAAGTTAAGTTGTTTGGTTTTCATTTGTAAGTGCATGCCTGAAACACATTTCCTGTTGTTGTTGTTGTTGTTGTCAAATGAGGTTGATATAACTGAAAGCATGACACAATAAAGGGATAGTGCACCCAAAAATGATGTCATGTGAAACACAAAAGGTATTTTAGTTACAACAACAGATCATAGTGAATACATGTAAATGCTGGGTTGTTACAACCCATGTTTGGGTCAAATAAGGACAAACCGAACCGTTGGTTTAAATTTTTTTATTACATTTTTAACCCAACGGATGGGTTTGTCCATATTTGACCCAAACATGGGTTGTAACAACGCAAAAAGATTTTTTGAGTGTGGGATTTAAAAAAAATATATAAGTATGAATTTCTATGCTTATATTCAAGACACAATCTCAATCTGATCTCACAAGAAAATGGATGTATTTTCCAAAGAAAATTTTTATGGTTTAATAAGAAAACACAATTTGTCATATATAACTTCATGTTTAGTTTATATTCAAGACAATCTCAACCTGATCTCACGAGAAAAAGTATTTTACAAGGTTGCAATTTTCTACAAATTCAATTGTCAAAATGGTTGAAATTCGAAATTAACATTTTTAACTTAAAATATTACTAATATTCGAATTACTTTAGAATTCAAAAGGCATCATTTCAGTTAGGGGGAAAATTTTTTGGCTCGTCTCCTGAGGTCACAAGAGGGCGCAATGAGCAAAATATTAACGCACTGCAATAAATTGTTTAAAAAGCAATGAAATAACATGACTGTAAAAAAGTGCATAACACTAATGTTTATAAATCAAATATAATTTCGTAAATTGCATAAACAATTCTGAACAAAACCGCATCATGTATTTATGCATAGTTTAGCTCTTTCCCTGCCATTGACGGAAATTTTTCTGTCTTTTCGTGTTTTCACTGTTATACGTTAGGGGGCGCTATTACACATCTTTAAATAATCTCCTGATCAAAACACTGGCGAAGAAGAAGCAGAAACAAGCGATATTATATGTAATCATATGCATATGTAAAATAACGCAATCATCAACATTAAACAGCATATAAATCAAAACTGCCTAATGTTACTGAATGAGCTTTAGGACTGTGAAGCGTTGGGGGTGTTGATGGACATCTGTGTTCTGTTCATCGTTCTGGATCTGATCTGGATGATTTTCTCAGGTTTTTGCCTAATTATTGTATGAAACTTACCCATATTCAAGTGTTGATAAAAAATTATGCATGAAGCTAGAATAAAACAAAAAAGTTTGTTTGTTTGTTTAAAAGCAGAGGGTCTGTTCTTTCTTTTGATTAATTGAATGTTTATGGTCAAAAATGCTGGCTGTGGCTGGAAACTTTTTAAAAACACTGGCGGGGAAAGAGTTAATACAGAGAGCCGAGGCTCTCTTGTGCGAGGCGCAATCAGCAAATACGTCCGTCTAGCGCATTTTTACATAGAAAAGAATGGAAAAGCAGCATAGAAAATGTCCTAACCAACATCATTTCTGCATTGAGCTTCTCTATCATTGTTATACAGCTCAACAGTTAGTCTTATTGTTTAAATCTGGTTTTCTTGATTTACCGCAAGTACCATGTTTTACCAGGCCTAATATCGATCCAGCTCACTGTAGTGTGAACAAGTGTCTCATAGTAGCGGCGAGCGAACACACAGAGTAACATTAAACCATAACTTTCAACACACTCAAATGTGTGTAACATGATAAAACAGCGCTGCGTTCCCCCACATACGTATGAGCGGAAGCGCTCGTCTGCGGCAGAATAAAAGCTCCACTGCTCATGAGACGTGTGACACGCTCGTCTCTCATTAGCAATCGCTCCAGTGGCCTCGTTCCGCTCCAACGGCATTCAACCCTGTCCTGCTTCATACTACAGTAACGTAAATAACTTTTTAATACATTAGCTCATCCATGAATATATGACTTCTGCTCGAGTCCCATCGGATTCTTTTCCACCGGCTGTAGAGGTGAAGATAACAACTCCCATGATTCCGCGAAATCAAGGCTTCATCAAGCTACGCCTTTGTTTTGAATAAGCGACCTCTAGCGGCGAAAATTACATATTGTGCCTTTAACACGCAACGACTCTTACATCATCAGCCTGCCTGATGCACACCTAAAATATTCGAAATTCAAATTTTAATTTGACAGCCCTAGTATGCATTTTACGAAGTTGCGATTTTCATAAATTTGCATGATGTGTTAAGTAGGAAAACACACAATAACTTATTAATATTCAAAACACAATCTCAACCTGATCTCACAAGAAAAAGTACTTCACAAATTTCGAAATTCGTTCAATGCGATTCGTAGGAAACCGTATGATTTGTATTTTACAATTTAGTACAAATTTGTTTAATGTGATTGGTAGGAAAATGTAATAAAATAAATAAGCATAAACTTCTATGTTCATATTCAAGACACAATTTCAACCTGATCTCACAAGAAAAAGTGTCATGAAGTATGAAATTCGTACAGTGTGATTTGTAAGAAAACAAATGATTTGTAATAAAAAAAACTAAGCATGAACTTTTAGGACATGATTAGATCGTACAAAAACGTATGAATGAGATTGTACAAATAAATGTGAATTCACCCCCAATATATCAAAATAGTTATGAATTGTCATGAGACTGTGTTGCCCAATTTACGAATAAAAGTCTTAATTTTATGCAGTGTTTCTATTTTATCCGTTATAGAATAGGATATGAAAGCTGCATGATAAAGCAGTCTATAGGACTTGCACACTATATTCAGTTGTATAAGAGCTTTGTGTAACAAACAGACCAAAATGTAGGTTGTTATTCACTGAAAACATCCCCTTTCTGCAGCACATTTTCCATCTCACATATTTGTTTGGCATCAACAGGATGTGATGCGTCAACACGCCACTTCTGAATCTGAATGTGATCATAAGATTTGAGACCTTCAGGGAAAGAGAAGATAAATATGTAATATATAATATAAATATGTTCCTCACACTTTTACTGTGTTTTTGGTCCTTTTTGGTACAACATGAGGGCGTGTAAATGATGACCGAATTGTTTTATTGTAAGGGTGAACCGTTCTTTTAAGTAGCAAATAACCTGAAAGTTTCTCTTTAATAACATTCTAGTACATCTGACCTGAGGCGAGGACTCATCTGAAATTGAAAGGCATGATAAAGGAGGGATGTGGATGAGGTGAAGATAAGTGGCTCTGTTATAGAGGGTCTACCTACACACACTCCAGCTCTGAGTTTGTGCTCTCAATCAGTGAAGACTCGGATCAATAGCACTGCGGAAGCGAGAGAGGAAGAACACAGACAGAATCAGCAGAACGAGGTTAAACCCGCCCGGAGAGAGGCGAAAAACGTAAACGTGAGGGATGAGCGCGGTCAGTGCGGAGATGTGGAGCCGCAGGGAAACCCTCTGAATAAATACACACAGGAATAGATTTAAAACATTAGTGCGTAAAGGGGATGGGTGTCATTTTTTTTTAGGTTGAAATACTCTCTTCTTTCCCAGTTTAATATGCAGAGCCAACTATATTTTAAACCCGGCACACACTGAGAGAAAATGTCCTGTGTTTTATGGTTGTTGTTTGTCAGATTGTACAATATGAGCCCAGTAAGATCCTGGGTAAAACCAAGACAGGCTGTTCGTCTTTTTTATATCTCATTATACAAATATACACTACCGTTCAAAAGTTTGGGGTCAATATGACATTTCAAAATAAATGCTTTCTATTCATCAAAGAATCCTGAAAACAAAATAGCATCAGTTTCCACAAAAATATGAAGCAGCAGCACAACGGTGTTTAACATTGATAATAATCATAAATGTCATAAATGCAGCAAACCATCATATTAGAATGATTTCTGAAGGATCATGTGACACTGAAGACTGGAGTAGTGATGCTGAAAATCACAGGAATAAATATAGCGCATTGGAAACTAATTTCATCTAGTGGAAGCGTATGGTACTGTGGCCAAACAAAATCTGACTGAAAGCACATTTTTTGAGATATCAACCTCAAATTTGGAACACAATTGTTTAGATTTATGGCTTTGATGTTCTCACAGTTTTAGACTAAAATGTGTTTTGGAATATATTTCATATAGGAATTGAAAATGTTTTTTTATAACTTTTTTCACTTCAGCAATAATCTACCATGTGTCTTCTTTAAAAAGAGACCAAACTTCAGTCCGTGCTCCGAAGCATTCAAGATTTATGACCGTTTAGGTTGGAAATATCATTTTCAGGTATATGCTGAATAAAAGTGAATAAATGGATTATAACTACTGCATAAATATAATTTAGTATCACAAAATATTACATAAAAAACATCAAACTAAAAAATATAGTACAATCCTTTCATTGAAATAAAAAATGACTGACGCGTGAACAATACCTGAGGCTTAATTTGTAAAAACATAAAAAAAATCGTACTGACCTCAACCTGTTGAATGGTAGTGAATCTTAAGACTACACTAATCTTTAATGTGAATTTTGATAGTACAATATGAAAGGAACAATAAATAACAATATAGAGCGCTGCAGTGATGACATACAGTATTTTTGTAGTCCCGGAAGTACGTTTCCCTTAAAAGCAACCCAACAAAAGTGATTCTTACATGTTTTGTTCATCATGATAATCTTTTGAAGCCTAAAAAAGCTAAAGGTAGGATATAAATGAACTACATCACGGTCGCACGACTTCAACGTCACCATCACAAACCTTCCTGCAACTCTTTCAGTTTCTGTTTAGAAACATTTTCCCTGAAAGTTAGAGTTAGAATAGTGTGCAGGAGCAGGAATGAGGCTGTAAAAGTGGACTAGTAAGTACACGAGTTTACCTGTTCGGTCTGATGACGTTTAATGTCCTCGATAACCTCTTTTAGGGACTTGTTAGCAACCACCCTTTTCAAGACAAGTAAAAGCTTTAAAGGGATAGTTCACCCAAAAATGAAAAAATTAAAATTTGATGTTTATCTGCTTACCCCCAGGGCATCCAAGATGTAGGTGTCTTTGTTCCTTCAGTAGAACACAACATTTTTAACTCTAACCGTTGCGGTCTGGCAGTCGTATAATGCATGTGAATGGTAACAACATCTATGAGAGTAAAAAAAACATGCACATACGAATCCATATTAAACCCTGCGGCTCGTGACGACACATTGATGTCTTAATACACGAAATGATCAGTTTGTGCGAGAAACCGAACAGTATTTATATCACTTTTTTTTTTTTTTACCTCGAATGCTTTTGGTGAGTGAGGTCTAATGTACACGATATGGCGTAGAGATACGCACGAGAGATCACTTCAGACGCTTGTATCCGATTGAGATACGCCATATCGTGTACATTTGACCTCACTCACCGGAAGTCACCGCACACTGACGGCTGTTGGACATAGATCGCATTCGAGGTTAAAAAAATGATATAAATACTGTTCGGTTTCTCGCACAAACCGATCGTTTCGTGTCTTAAGACATCAATGTGTCGTCACGAGCCGCAGGGTTTAATATGGATTCATATGTGTATGTTTTCTTCCACAACTGTTTACATTCACTTACATTTACGAGGATATTTTGACAGATTTTTGTGTGTATTTGTCCGTTTAAGTGCAAAATGATGTGGAAGAGAACTCAGTTCAGTATCGCGCAGTATACAGTATGAACATATGATAAAGCACACAAAGGAATCGATAAGAGGAATCAAATTTTACAACAAGTATCAAGTAACAAGTATCCGATTCCTGACCTTAAGTATCCGATTCCAGAATTGGAATTGATTTATGATTCCCAACCCTAGTCATGTTCAGTCAGCTCAAGACAGCAACAGCTGCTCAACCAATGGCAGCGAGTTAATGGGGCGGGGCTATGTGTGTGATTGACCAATGGTGTGTGAGAATGTTCAGGAAAGTTGTTTGAAAATGTTTGCTGTTCTAGTGGTGCAGAGTGGTACTTAATTGTTAGGTTATTTTACTTGGTGAATATTGGTCTTTATGAATGCTGATGCGGACACATACTGCAATTCTTTAATATTTTGCAGGGTTTTTTTTCTCTCCACTCAATTCAAAGGCGTTTTCAAAGGAATAACACATTTTTATGACACTCAATGCTTTTATTAGCTAAGCACCAATTTATATATATGCCGGTTCTCCTGGGTTGAAATGGGATGCATCTGCGCCAACCCAACTAGTAAGGCACTAGTCAGTAGCAATATCGCGCTGAAGATGATTAGCTTTTTAAACCGACTTTAACCTCTTCTGTCTGCAGATTTGCCTCAAATGGACCGTATAGAGTTTCACAAGATTAAAAGCACTTTTCCGCTCGTTCGGCTTTTGAGAAGCGAAGACCTATTTAGAGCATTTAATCCCGTTTCAAAGGGTGGATGGGAGGCAGCGGCAGGCCAGCGAATTGATCATAGCCAAATGGTTCCTGTAAAATGCCTGATTGCTTAGGAAGTCAAGATGGTGGATCCGAGGAATTCCGTCAACTTTCTCGCCGGCCTTTTGATCCGAAGGGATTCCTGTTGCAGGCAGCCTCTCATGTCTCCTGCTTTTTGAAACAATACTCCTGTGTCTGATCGCATTGATCTCCTCGCGGTGACCTCCGACCTCTCAAGATGCTGCGGAGAGGGAACGAAGGAATGTTGGGGGGAGCTGTCTGCTCTCTCGCCCTTTCTCTCTCTCGCCCTTTTTCATGCGATGATTTCATCGCAGCGAATGGAAATGGCTCACATGTGTTTGCAATTATACCTCACATTGTAATCATGAGACAGAGCCATAAAGCACACACATACACTCTCTCTCTCTCTCTCTCTCTCTCTCTCTCTCTCTCTCTCTCTCTCTCTCTCTCTCTCTCTCTCTCTCTCTCTCTCTCTCTCTCTCTCTCTCTCTCTCTCTCTCTCTCTCGAGGGTCCGTGCACATTCTACAAAACTTTTCATCAAACCATATGGTTTTGTCTTCTCGTTGTATATAGGCAGAGGGTCGAGTTTAAAAGAAAACAACAAAAGGGAAACGAGTGTTTTAGATGAATTTTTTAAGGGCTCCTATCATTCTTATTATTGCATTTTTCCCAAGCGGTCAAGTTATTAAGTTAGTAACGTTTTATGCACTAAAAAACATAATTTTGGTTTTTAACAGCCATTTTCCACCTTCTCTATGATCCTCAGAATTAAACAAGAGGAGATAGATAGATAGATAGATAGATAGATAGATAGATAGATAGATAGATAGATAGATAGAACGACGTGTTTAGATAGATAAATAGACAGACAGACAGACAGACAGACAGATAGATAGATAGATAGATAGATAGATAGATAGATAGATAGATTGTGCTGCTTAATATTTCTGTGAAAACCATACACTTTTTCCAGAATATTTTGATGAATAGAAGGTTTAAAAGAAATAGAATCTTTTGTAACATTATAAATGTCTTTACTGTCAATTTAACTTTTTAAAAAAAGGCTTACTGACCTCAAACTTTTGAACAGTTCTGTATGTAAATTAGTATTTAGTTTATATATTTCATCATATATGTTTAGGATGGAAGAACACTTCATTTCCCAGAATGCTGTTGATCCAATTCAGAGGCTGCATCCTTTAAAGGACACATACTTTAAAGGCCATGTCTTCGAAGTCCACGAAGCTCGAACCGAGCGTTCTTGTCCCCTAGCTTACATTCAACTGTCTGAAAACAAAACAGTGTTCACAACCTGTCTAAATATGTTTAGCATGGTCCATTTATGTATATATTAAAGAGTATAAACTATATATAATCACATCTTAGTAAGATATATCAACATTTAAACCGCTTTTTCATTGAATTCTAGGCCGCGAAGGATCCATCTGTTGTATACTTCATTGCACGGGAAACGATGGACGCATTTGGAGGAGCCTTTGAATTAGGACAGCCATCGTCAATCGTCCTTCGAAGGATGCAGCCTCTGAATTGGGACGCAGCTTCTATGAATTGTAATTCAATCAGAATCAGTTCCACCTTCTGTCATTCTGTTTGTCATTCCTTTTGGACTGCATTTGAGTTCTAAAAGTTACAGTATGTTTTCATAGAACATCAAGCTTTTTTATCTCTAAAACTCCTCATGATTCTTATGATTTGACCCCTTTAAGCTTGTGAAAACTGGATTTGAAGTTATATAAATGCAGGTTTATGGTGCAACTGTGCTCCATAATCAAGAATGAGCTTCGGGCGACACGACATGCGTCCTCCATCATCTCGAGACCGCTGGGGTCGCCCGAGGAGCACATCTCTGTGACCTGAGGCCCTTCTGACTTTGGTCATTGTGCGGGTGGTAAACAGGCAGCCCTGAGATGTTTACAGTGTCTTGTTGCTTATACACTGGCCAGACAATCCCATTAACTGACTAGAAGAGACCAGGATCTAAATGACTCGCCTGACCTTTACTCTGATACTAGACTCGCTACCCAGAAAGACGGCAGCTAGTTGAGCACGAGGTGCGGAGAAAACGAGGTGGTGGAAATGTATATTTATATATGAATTTTGTAACATTTAACAGTGTTATTTTAATAATATGTAATTCATCTTCAGAAGCGATCTCCTCTGTGCTGAGATTTGCCAAGATACCAACGTTTTGCAATTTAAGCCTCAATGGAGTGCATTAGTGCATTAGTGGTTCCGGGAGTATTTTTTCCATTCATTTCTCCCATAGGAATTTCAAAAATAGTCTTTGTTAAAGCATTATAAGCCATGAACCAAGGCAATCAGCTACGAGGTGATTCACAACGTTACAAACTTTGATTTGGAACAAAAAAGTAGTAAAAATACAAGGGTATAAGTGGGAAAGAAGCATTGTGAACAGTTAAAAACGATGTGTGTGTATATATATATATATATATATATAAACCAAGCGGCAACCTTACAGTCTCTCTCTTGAATCCAACATGGAAGTGACTTAGGGCCCTATTCCCTTTAAAAGCCAGTTGCGCTCGCACCATGCCGGAATCGCTATTTACATGGCGTAATTTGCGAGCGGAAAGACTGAACGCTTCTCCAGAGAGGAATCCTTTAATTTTTCATATATAAAAATGTTTGTGTGCTGCTGCGCGTCCCTGTGTGTGTAATAAGCAGAGTGTACTATAGGCGCAAATTACTAACATAAAAATGATAACTGCGTCGGGCTGAAACTACCAAAAAACACTTGCGTTGCGCCTGCCGTCGCATTGCACCAGGTGTATGATAGGACCCTTAAACTGCAATTCATCGACTGGCCACTAGAGACAGGCTCCAAAAGGGAGTCAATCCCTTTTTACCCCCATGTTAAAATACCCAACTTTACAGCTGAAAAAAACATGTTTACAGCCTGGTACAAAAAGTGGTTTTGGTCTATACAGCAAATTTTGCTCTTCATGACAACTGTGAGGGGGGTGAATTTTTTTATAACTCATCCGTTTAAATGATATTAAGCCTTAAAGTTCTGCATAATTACGGGCGTGTCCACTTGAGTGACAGGTGTATTGCCGCTGCTGGTTTCAGCAACCAGGCACCTCAGCTCCACCCACATCCCACCTCTTTGCCCATTTTCGGTTATCTGGGAGTGACGCGCTGCCAAGAAGACGATGGCCAGCTCCGCCCACTTTAGGCTTCAAAAATGCTCTTCAGAAACCTACAGTCTATGATAAAAACAACGTATGTTAATTGGAAAATGTGTATATATATTAAAATATTTAAGTATTTTGAGAGCATGATGCTTCATTGGAGTGGGCGGAGCTAAAGTGCTCTTTTGGTCGTTTTGCTTGTTTCGACTCTGATTGATGGAATTGTCTGCAGAGCTTTATGGGTAATGTAGTTTTTCACCACAAATTTGGCTTTATTTTTATTTTAAAACTAGGCTCAAATAATGGCAGTTGATGGCTTCAACAGAAGCAAATACTATTTATTAACAACCTCATATCACACGGTAGGTCTGTCTTTAAAGGTTTATAAGTTATTGCTAAAAATCTATTTCCCTATGGAGTTTTTACTTCCGGAGCCCGACTGTTGCTCTCTATATGAACTCAACTGTTTCTGAGCTGCCATCTACATTCATTTTATAGCTTTGTACTGTACGACTCATTTGTGTCTGTTTATTTCTCCAAAAGAAGTTCCCTGAGACATGAAAGAGCATCTTCTGGACAAAAAAAATGTGCCTTATTTAACTCAAAATGCTCTTTAAAAGCAATTGAGATTATTTGTTCATATTGTTCCTGCTATTTGTAATCGAATACCGTGTCAAAGGCGTTTTAGTACCACAAACTGCTTACGTATATTTATGCACTAAAACGATTCATGTTTCTTTAAATCCTCCATTTTGCTGATAATTTGAGATGTCTTTTGCCCGTGGCGGAGCTGAAACTGTGTCTCTCTCATTGATATACGGCACCAGAGCCGAAGCTTTGTTGAGTCGGGTATTTCCAGATGGCTCACAAAAGACTCAATTGACTCTCTCCTCTAATGTGTTAAACCGTTTGCTCCCACATGACAAATTTGGAGGGAAAAAACCCAGCCCTTCAGCAAACAGTAAAAGATGAAATATCAAACAGATTTTCTGTCTTTCACTCTGCAAAAAAATTAATTTCCTACTCAGTATTTGTGTGTTGTTTCCCAGCACAAATATCTAAACATTCTTAAATCAAGACGCATACTTGAGAAGCAAAATACATAAGATATTAAGTCTTGATAAAAGAAAACAAGAAAGTATTTCATGAATTAAGTAAAAATTTCTGACCCCATTGGAAGATTAAGCATAAACTTTTTTGTGAATTTTGACTTAATATCTTATGTATTTTGCTTCTCAAGTAAATGCATCTTGATTTAAGAATGTTTAGATATTTGTACTGGAGAACAAGACAAAACAAATGTTTTTGCAGTGTAGTCTCTTATTGCACCACGTGCCATTTATGCCGATGCCTCTTATCAGAGTTCTTGTGTATAAATAAAGTTTGTCTGTTACAGATACACTTGATGTCTTATGCAATGGCGTCTGGAGTTTGGCCAGCATGCAGTGAACCAGAGAAGTGGAGAGACGTCCCAGCGGCCCGCAGCCCTGACAACACCCTCTATCCCCCTCTGAAATCTTTATTTACTGCCCCACACTTCTGCTCCCTCGCTGGGCCAATTAAAGCACCGCTGAGGTGAGGAGCTTCTGTGAGGTTATGCGTGCAATGATGCACTTCATGCGTTTGTTTGTTGTGTTCGTGCTGATGTACTGCAAGGGATACAAGATAAATGACCAATATCATATGTTTAGGCCGATATTGAAAGAAGATATCAGAGCTCTTTTTTTTCCTCCAATTTATTCAAGCATGTTTTGACACGTGAAAATACTGAACAGTTATCTATCTGCAGGGTCACAGAGACAAAAACAGCTTGACTCATGAATATTAATGACATGATGGTCTTAAAAATGCAGCTTCATGTCCTAAATTTGACTGAAATATGTTTATAAAATGCAATTTATTAATTTCCCAAAAAGCTGGCAGGGGAACTTAATATTAACATGTATGTTTTGCTGCAAATTCTTGACCAAAGCTTTAGTGTGAACAACATTCTTGAAACAATGTCATTTTCATTCAAATGTTCTCCTTTAAATCGCCACATTGACTTGATTGTTTTGGGTTTTTTTATACAAAAAAAAAGGTAACACTTTATTTTATAACGTCATTGTTACATATGTTACATGTAGTTAGTAATAACTATAAATTATGCATAATTACATGCAACTAACCCTAAACCAAACCCTAATCCTAACCCTATAGTAAGTACATGTAGTTACTTAATATTACTCAGTACTTAAATATATAATTACAGTGTAACACAGACACCTTAAAATAAAGGGTTACAATATGTTAATTACACATTTTTCTTATTTCTCCACTTGCACTTAATATATTTATTTATTTATTTATTTTTTAAATAAAGTACAATTTATTAATTCCCCAAAAAACTAACTTTAAACTTTAAATCATAAAATATACATTTTTAAAATGTATATTTCGATGCAAATTCTTGACAAAAGTTTGTTTTCATATAAATGTTCTTACAATAATATCCACATTGATTTCATTGTCTAAGAAGCAAAATTTTATTTTCAATGAAATAATAAATATATTTATATATCATTTTTTTATTTATTTATTTTTAAATAAAGTACAATTTATTAATTCCCCCAAAAGCTGGCTGGCGAATTAAATATTAAATAAATATGAATATGTTTTTTTTTTTAACAAAGAAAATTCAAGTTATTATTTTTCCAAAAAGCTGAACTTATTATGAACTTTAAACTTTACATCATAAAATTATAAAATTTATGTTTTAAATTTTGATGCAAATTTTTGACAAAATCTTTAGTGTTTTCATATAAATGTTCTTACATGAATAGCCACATTTATTGTCTAAGAAGCTAAATATTACTTTTTTTTTTTTTTTTTACAAATAAAATACAAGTTATTAATTTCTCAAAAAAAACTGCCTGGCAAACTTAATATGAACTTTACATTTTAAATCATAAAATCTGTTTTGATGCAAACTCTTGACCTAAGTTTCATATAAATGTTCTTACATTAAAAGCCACATTGATTTGATTGTCTAAGAATGTGTTTTAATGATTAATTCTCGAATCCAGAACTCTTCACAAATAATTACCGGCTAACAGTGCCAAAATGTCTGTATCAGTACATCCCTAGTCACTATACTCAGGTAATGTATGTGGATAATTTGGAGCTCTATCTTCAGTTACTTGTTGGTTATTCAGGCGGTCTTGGCCTCTGGGTTCATCATGAGCACAGTTTAGTCACGTCCCCCGTGGAGAACACAAAGGATGTAATTGCTTTAGCTTGAGCTCAATTGCTCCAATTTGAGGCAGTCTTACACGCCAGTCAGCTGTGCGGTGCGAGCGCCGTGCCAGGAAGCGCTATGGATTACCCGCTTCTGTGCAGCGCCCAAGCCGAAAAATGCTACATAAATTCGATTTGTTTGAGGCGGAGGCTTGTGGCTTTTAAATTCACTACAAATTGCAGCAGTCTAGTGTCTTTTAAAGCCTATTATTGTGTCTTGTGCTAATGGTACGTGTAGAGCTGCTATAATGGCACTTCGCTACTTGACCACGATCTCTCGTGTCAGTTTGAGGTTTTGTCTTTCACGCTGAGGGTCACGGTGATGATTAGGACAAACTGTTTGGGACACAGATGGTCCCTGCGGATGGATGGACATCTGTCCATTTACATCTTCTTTTTTTAGAAAGTTGGATGCATGACATCTTTGCAGCACGCTACACCCTTCCACACAAAATCCCAAAGCTTAAAGTTGACCCGATTTACACAGGACATTAATGCATGTTCCTGGTCTTACTGTGAATGAATCTGTGCACATTGCTTGTTTTTGTAATCATTCAAACATCCTTTTACGATTTGGATAGTCCAGGCATTTAGCTAACTATAGGTAACTTTGTATGTCAACTAGCAGTCATTAGAGTATTAGTTGACCGTCTGCTTAAATACACTTTATTGTGATGCTCCCCAACAGACATTTTACTGAATATAAGCTTAAACCTAAAGGCCCTTTCACAATGAGCGTGACACGATAAAGCTAAGAGAATCAGAGCTTTCACACTGAATGCAAAACGATTGATTGCCTGCAGCTAATTCACACTACGAGAATACATTTTTCCTCATGTATGCATCTTGTAGTTTCTCCCATTTGGCTTTAACCTCGTCCACTGCACAACATGCATCAGTAAATTAACATAAATAAAGTGTGGTACTACACAGAAACCATCATGGAGTGCGTGTAATAACTTCCAACTGCGTCCTAAAGTGGATTTTGATTAAATAATGGGCAGATGTGCATTATTTGTAGTGTTTTATTAAAAACTGCTTAGCATTTCTCAGTTTTTAATTTTTTTCATGTAATAAAAATACCCCGAGCCGCATGAAAAACACATACAGAACATGTATCGTCTCGTTTCATTGCTGGATGACGGGGGGGGGGAAATCGACACACTGGTCGGGAAAATTGCAATTGTGGTGCTTAATTGCACTCAGTATGAAAGGCCCTTAACGCTGCATTCACACGGGGCGTCGACGCTTGACGGAGGGCGTGTCTGAAGCTTGGTGCTGACGCAACGTCATAGTGACAGCAGCCAATCACATTGCTTTTCTGGTGTTGCATGAACGCAATTGGCTAGCGTCTGCTCTAGGGTATTTGCATAGGCCAGGGGTGTCCAAAGTCCGGCCCGCGGGCCAAATGCGGGGATTAATTTCAAACGGCCCGCAGCTTGTCTATTAAAATATATTAATATATTTACAAATCGTGCAGGTTCACAATGTCAACACAAGGTGGCAGTACTAGATTTTAGACCAGGGAAACATTAATGTGCCAAAAGTGGAACGAAACAGCGATACTTCTGCGCACTGCGCGACTTACAAGCTTGCTATACATACTATTCTTTGTCATAAACTTGCAGTTTTGTGCATTTGTATTATATTAAATGTGTTTATAGACTAAATACCATAAAGCCATTCTATATAGAAACAATATTTTAATTGAAAAGCGCGCGCTACAAACACAGCATAAAAAATTGCACACATAAATGCGGCGCACTGTAGCCTATATCATTTCATATTAAAGCACAAAAGAAACCCCAAGCATGCAATGTCGTAGTTATGTCGTCAATTAAGTCATGAAGTTACCAAAAAGGCGATTAAAGTTGCCTCAAAACTGTGCATGCATGTATGTATTTGTTATGTGTCATATTTAAGAACAAAAGAAAAAGAGGAAATCTATATTTTTCTGCTTTTAAGGATTAATCATATTTAATTATAGAATTTAGTGTTTGATAACTTTAATCAATTTCTGTTTATTTCCAAGATCAGAGGTAAATATGACATTTATTATAATGGGTTTTTGTGAAGATTATTTTAGGTTCAATTAAAAGTTGTTATTTTTAAGTCTAATAAATATAAACATGTATAGCTCTCAATTATACTGTAATGTTGAATGGCTATAATTAATGGTTAAATTTGTGAGAAAAAAAACTGTTTAATAGCAACAGAGACATCTGTAGTAGTGTTGGTATCAGTGAGACTGCCATAAATATTAAAAATATACTTTCTTTATGTTGTTTATACATTAATTTGGAGAGTCAATGTAAAGTTATATTAGCAATATAAAAGAATATTTAAAAACTTCAATGTTCAGAAAACATGTGATTAATTCGTTTTTTTTTTTATCAATTGACAGCAATATAATAGAAAAGGAACCGGCCCCCAGGTGTGTCCACAACATCGAATCTGGCCCCCTTTAAAAAAAGTTTGGACACCCCTGGCATAGGCGATCTGATTGGCTGACGCCTGCGTTGGCGTTTAAAGGAGAACATTTTTCAACTTCTGTCGTGAGCAACATCAGTGACGTGACGCAATGGAACCCACAATTCAGCTCTGCAATGCATGACGTCACCCATTCAAAGTAAATGAGAAGCGCTAACACCGACGCCCCGTGTGAATGCACCGTAACAGTCTACTAATATTCTAATGAGAGTACAAGAAACGTCAAGTCGCCTTTCCACTGTACACGACATTCACATACGATTGTCGCATTTCACCCCTAGTGGCAGTCGCACGCAACTTTGAAATTGGTCGTGAAGCAGTCATTACATCGGCTTATTCACTATAGTAAAATGAATGATTTTAATTAATGTAATGCATGTATGAATATATCCACACAAAACAAATGACCCTCAATACATCCAAAATAATAGTTGCTTTGATAGAGCTAATCAACATAAATATTGATTTATGGTGCCATAATTATTAATAACCGCTATTTTACAGAAAAAATGTTTACAGAATAACGATAAAGTGTTAAAATATTGGTAATTCTAACTTCGCGCTCATAGTTTTGATCACATCTGCTCGCATACGGTCTAGCTGCAGAAGTTCAAATATTTCAACGCATCCGAAGTTCAAATCGGATCCGAAATTTCCACATACGAATATGATCGGAAAGTACTAATCTCCCATACTAATCGCCACTGGAAATGAATGTCTTCCGGTCCAACGGCTGTCGTTTGTCGTGTGCAGTGGAAAGCGGCTTCAGACTCAGAGGTCACGTTAGACTTCCGCATTGTAAAACTTCCATTATAATCTATTATTACCTTTCATTTTAATGATAATAAGCCATTTAATAGGCTCTATTTTTGTTCACAAACTTACAGGACATATAGGCTACATTATGCATTTATTTATTTATTTATGAAGAGAAAGTTAAACTGAGACTGTGGTTTGTCTTGAATGTTTGTCCAATAAATTGCAATAAATACCGCTCTTTAATATGGCGCAAGAGATCACTGTAGCGCCTCAGTTCAAGCGGCGCGCGAGTGCACGCGATCATCCATTAACTACGTTACAGAACGAAAAAACGTGAATGAACATCAGAAGGTATGTTGAAAGATACAGTCCAACTAACTGAAATCTGTATCATTTTCAACCAGAAAGACCTCAATAAAACAGTAAACAATGTCACATGCCTCAGAAAAGCCATTTGTTGACCATTAACTTAACAGTCAGCAAAAGCGCTCTCTCCACCAAGTAGACAGGGGTGAGAATTACAGTTACAAGTTACAATAGATAACCCTCATGTATTCTGTCAAAATGACGGACGGCTTTCAGATTTTTTCTTTACTGCTAAAATAAATTCTAATCAATGATAGAAACTTTTCGGTCAACCTCTGCTCAGACTACACGTTGCTTCTCGACCAATCATCGCTTGCCGTGTGTGATGTCATAGAGAAGGTGGGGCTAGCGAATGATTTGCGTAAACAAGCAATGGTTGCTGAAGCGGTGTGTTTTTTTAAAATCAGGCTTATACTGTGTAGTCTGAACCCGGCATTAGTTGACATGTAGTTGCAAATGTACTTTTTACAAATGTACTATTTAGTAGAATGTCTAAAGTGGACTATTGAAATAAAGTTTAGCCCAATCAACTGCAAATCTGCATTCATGTCTAGTGCCATTTTTGTATTAAAAATGCCCACTTTTCGCCATCAAACCAAATCCCAAATGAAAGAATCCAATCCTATCCTACATTTTTCTCCGGTTGAATATTCTGTAGGCCTAAATGACACATTTCAGAAGTAAAACGGGCTACAGATGCCGTTTGATGTTGACTTAAAACACTTTCAAACATCTCTTCTTCACCAAAACGGCTGGTGCGAGGAGATTTCCCACAAGGCATTTCTTATGAATGAGCGTTTCAGTTCCATTAGAGCTGCTGTGAAACATTATCAGCCTCTTGAGTTTCAGAACTTTTACGCGATAAACTTACCGTCCATGTCATAACCTCGTGTAAATCAGCACACGGGTGATGTGAAGGATGTGTTTAATCAGGTTACCAAAGAGATCCAGCCTTGCTAATTTAACCACCATAATCTTTCTTTCTCTCCCGATCCTGTCTGGTTTTTGCAGTAGCTTTTCACCCAAAAAACAAGATAAACCTCAAACGCACAGCAATCTGTACTGCAAATTGATGCAGCAGGAAAGAAAAGTGTCATAAAGCACCGTCCATATCTAATGCCCAGGCCTTTTAAAGCATAAGCAATCTCACGCAGGCTGTTAATGCGATAAGCGATCTTGTGCAGGTTGTTAATGCGTGCTAAGAATGAATATATTCCTTTATGAGCCTCTGAAGACTAATTATGCCGCTCTTAAAATGTCACAAACATATGATTACAGCCGTTAGCGCACACAATAAAGATTTGCACTTAATAAAGACCTCACAGCTGCGCTCAGCTGCTCGCCCATAAATCAGGAAAGTTATCGGGAAGCGAAGTGTGGAGGGGAACATGTGGAATTCTTTGATTCTCTGCGCTGCCTCCCCTTGCTGAGAGAGTTTTGGGTTACAGCCGTGAAACAATCCGGCAGATTCTCCTCTGTTGGACACACCGAAGAGCGGCTAGTCTTAAAGCAAGCACCTACGCCCCCTGTTGTCACCCAAAAGTGACCTGTTTTGTGTGTGCATGCCTACTTAAAAACTATAGCTGGCTAAGATTCCCATCATTTAAAGGGATAGTTCAACTAAACATGAACTTTATGTCATCGTTTACTCAGCCTCATGTTCTTCCAAACCTGTATGACTGACTTTGTTGTTTGGATCCCACTGACTTTTCCTCTTCTTTTCACAGGAGAAGGTCAGTTTGAATCATTTTAGTGAATCACTTTGTTTGAACGGTTGTGTTTATGCATGTCTACTTGAAACTACTGTATATTTTGCTAAGATTTAAAGGAGTTAAAGGGATAGTTCACCCCCCAAAAAATTAAAATTGTGTAATTTACTCATCCTCATGTCGTTCCAAACCTCTATGACATTCTTATTTTTTTCTTTTCATGTTCAAAATAGTGTTTGAACGACTTCAGATTTTTTAAAGGTGACATTTATGTGATGAAAGTCGAGTAAAGTAGCTGTAATGGTTTTGGGTTTTGTTTCATGTTCATGTTTCATGTTTTTAAGTTTGTGATGTTCACTGTCTTGTTTCCTGGTCTGTCATGTGATTCCCTTGCCCTCATGTGATCCTGCCATGTTTTCTGTTGTCATGTTGTCATTGGTTCATTGTTTAATCATTGTTCACAGGTGTGTCTTGTCTAGTTGTTAGTCCTTGTGTATTTAGCCCTCATGTTTGCCATGTGTCTTTGTCGAGTATTGTTACCTGTAACTGCTTTTGGTGAGTGTAAGTCAAGTCTGTTTCAAGTCTGTTTCAAGTCTGTTTCAAGTCTGTTTCAAGTCTGTTTCAAGTCTGTTTCAAGTCTGTTTCAAGTCTGTTTCAAGTCTGTTTCAAGTCTGTTTCAAGTCTGTTTCAAGTCTGTTTCAAGTCTGTTTCAAGTCAGTCATCGTCTGCTTTGTATTGGTTCACGCTGTAAATAAACTGCACTTGGGTTCAGCAAACTTGCCTCCATTGGACTAAACATTACAGTAGCCCAGTAAAGATTACATCTATATATGAATGCATTAGTGAGAGAGCGATTGCGTGTGAATTAATTCTACCCTGCTGGCTGTGGGTTTAAGTTATCAAGAAATATATGCTAGAACTTTTCAGTTTCAGCCATTCTATTGATAAATCACAGAAACAGTGTTGACAATACATTTCTGTGCTACTGAATGATCCTGTGTGCGGCACACGCGCTGTGAGTTACAAAGCAGCACCGCATTAGTTTAGAACGCTGATTAACTTGCATGTACAATAAGCATGCATTCTCTCGATCAATTTTGAGCATCCAGATGGCATAATCAAACATGTCTTGTGGAGAGCTCTCTGAGTATGCATTTATTTGTCATTTTAACTGTTGGAAACGGCTAATCCTGTTGCGCCCTCTTTAGGCCAGCGACTAGTCGACGTCAAGATGAAAGCGTCATGGCAAAGCATTAAAGTCGACTAGTCTGTGCAACCCCTAGTTGAAAATAATGATTCACTGAGTCATTTGAGTCCTGTGCAGCAAAATAATTAAATCTGCTCATGTGAAACGCTACTTTTGCCCAGCAAACGTGTTTTGAAATTTAATTTAGTGTACCTCTATCTATCTATCTAAATTACCTTTCATGTAGTGTGTAACATAATTCTAAGTGAATGAAAACATCCTGCAAAGTTTTAAATCTAAAAAAGTGCAGCGTATATAAAGTTATTGTCTCTCAAAAGTAAGAGTCGACTCTGAGTCAATTAAACAAATCGTTTTTCAAATGCGTCGCAAGCCGTTTCGTTGTGACGTCACAACGAAACATTAGCATATTGCCCGTACACTTATTGCGCGCACTTGAAAATTTGAACACTGCAGCGGATACTGGATATCATCATGTCGAGAAGACGCTGTGCTCTACAATGTGTTTATTGTGTTATATATTGTGTATGTATCTGGCTAACCGGCTAACTCATGTTATTAAATACTACTGTAAATCAGCTGTGGGCTGCACCATTACCTAAAACGGTGTCTATTAATGCAGGTTGTCTGTCATTCTTACTACTTTGAGTAAAGATAAAGGATGGAGCAAGATTTGTTTTGCAAACGTTAATGTTTACATCAGCTGGGCTAACATATGCACTGTTATTGATACAGTTCCCACATGTGCACTGCAATACATTAGACACACACACACACACACCCACATATGGTTTTGTTGATAGACATTCACTTGTTAATGCTGATGGTGAGGAATTACAGTTGACACATATCATAATGTACCTCAAACTGAGTAGCATCACTGAGAAACGTCCTGCTCAAGGTTCAGGTTGAAAAATTAGTTCTTCCATTGTTTCATCATCGGTTCGGACTCACGCTAGGAAGCCTCCTGAACGGAGCTGGAGTTCAGTTATGGTAATGTGGTTTGTTACCGAAATACATGCTGTACGCAGTATACCAATCACAACAGACTGGGCCATCTGACCAATCAGAGCAGAGTAGGCTCTCGGAGAGGAGAGATTTAGAGAGACTGATTCATCCATCGAGTCGTTTGAGAATCATTGAAAAATGTGGTGATGTGCAATGTGTATTATGAGAAAGTTAAACTGTTCATTGACCTTTGTTGCATGTAAACCTGTTGTTGGAGAGCATAATAGGGGCACTTTAAGTACAATCAACTTAAATGTTTAAGTCATTTCAACCTAAATGACTTAAATGAGTTGAATCTTGTATAACTTATAAAAAAAAAAAATTTTATGAGTTAAACCAATGTAAATACGCTATATCATACCTTATTGATCATATAATTTTTTTAGAGTGAGGAGAAAAAAAGTCCAACAGTTCAATTTATTGTAGTGAATCAGTTTGTTTGAACGGTTCATTTTCAAAAACTGACTCAATCGAGTCATGTGCTGCTTCTTTTTTTTTTTTTTTTTACATGAAAATACTCCTGCACACCAAAATTTCAAAATGTGCTGTAACAAGTTACTTTAACACAGATGCAATAACCAAACACAATCCTAAATTAAAGCTGCAAGCAGCGATGAAAGGGCCCTCGCACCCGGGAGCACCGCCCCCCCGGTGGCCTCAGGAAAACAGTGAATAGTGGGCGACATGCATTTAAGTGGGTAAATATAGGAGAATTATGGCAAAGTCACTTCAATGTGCCACACTTCTTGCTGCCTGCAGGTGGCGCTTTGTCTATAGCCGAATATTGGCATGTAGATGTCTTCAGGCCTGGATTCTTATCAAACGTGTGAAGTTTGGGGCAGATCAGACATTGTATGCCTGAGTTACAACAGCTTCCTCTTTTGTGGCGT
Organism: Rhinogobio ventralis; assembly: GCA_039654625.1. Taxonomy (NCBI): domain Eukaryota; kingdom Metazoa; phylum Chordata; class Actinopteri; order Cypriniformes; family Gobionidae; genus Rhinogobio; species Rhinogobio ventralis. Next base: position 31,381,812 of record CM077215.1, read on the forward strand.
AAATCGCATACATTAGCACTTAGCCATGTTTTGCTTGATTTAATGTGTTTCTAGTATGTTTGGGACTTGAGGGCATATTTAAATGTGTTTCTGGGAGGGAATTACAGTGTAAAGCATGCCATTTCCTGTTGCCAGCAGGTGGCGCTATGACTAACTAATATTGGCATGTAGATTCAGGACAGGACTCTTATCAAACATGTGAAGTTTTGGCCAGATCGGACATTGTATGCCTGACTTAGAACAGCTTCCTGCGTCATGGCAAACATCAGACTTTGACAGGCCGCTACGGACACGCCCTTCAGCGAAAACTCAAGATCTTCACTATTTAACATCACCAAGGCCTTTAGATTAGACTGACCAAACATGATGTTGTTCTGGTTAAATCTCAATGAGGATACTCATCACAGTGTAAAACATGGCATTTCCTGTTGCCCACAGGTGGCGCTATGACTGTAACTGAATATTGGCGTGTAGATGTCTTCAGGTCAGGACTCTAATAAAACGTGAAGTTTGGGGCAGATTGGAAATTGTATGTCCGAGTTACAACAACTTCCTGTTTCATTTCGAAACATCGAAATTTGTCAGGCTGCCACGGCCACGTGCTTCGGGGAAAACTCAAGATCTTCGCAATTTAACATCACAAAGGCCTTTAGATTAGACTTTGCAAATATGATGATGATCTGATTAAATCTCTAGGAGGAGTTCGTTAAAGTACACCTTCTGGAAATGACAAAATTTGCAACAATTTTGCAAAGAAAATTCTAAATATCTCACTTCCTGTTGGTTTTCAGATTTCGTACCAGGAGACTTTTTTTGTAGGTATTGGGCTGTTACATGTGTCTACCGAATTTCATACCTGTACGTGAAACGTAGCGGGAGGGGCACTTCGTTGAAATGTTGTAGGTGGCGCTATCGAGCAGTTTTGCCAAGCCTAATTCTGAAACTCATATCAGACGTACATTTTTCACCACTTTTGACGCGTGCAAAGTTTTGTGAGTTTTCGAGCATGTTTAGGCCATCAAAAATGTGATTCATTTGGGAGAAGAAGAATAATAGGCTGAGCAATTCTAATAGGGTCCTCACACCATCGGTGCTCGGGCCCTAAATATCATATGGGAAAGTTCAATTAACTGTAACGAATCAGTTTGTTTGCACAGTTCATGATCAAAATAATGATTCACTGACTCTGTGCAGCAAAACAGTGAACTAGCTGCTGGTGTGTGAAACTTTTTCCACTACCCTAATTGCCAGATATACTGATACAAATAAATAATTGAACAATTATTTAAATACGATTCTTCTGCGTTTCACAGGAGAAAGAACGACTAACATGTTTGGAACGTGAGTAAATTACTACATTTTCTTTTATTTATTTATTTTGAGTGAACTATCCCTGCAAATTATAGGCTTCTAGACTACATTGATGCTATTTAAGTGGGTACTCTTACTAATTAATTATTCAGTGATTAATCATTTATTTTTTATTAGTATGTATCTGGCATAAAAGCAATAAAGTTTGTGGCACAAAAGTTTCAAATGAGCAGCTAGTTAATTACTTTGCTCCACATGACTCAAATGAGTCAGTGAATCATGAACTGTAAACAAACCGTGAATTGTGTTATATATGTGTCAAAATATAGCTTGTTACAGAACATTTTTGAACTCATGCTGGTTAGTGTTGCTTTTAAATGATCCTATGCATGAGTATTTTCGTGCAAATGTGCACACACACACACGCACGTGTGTGTGAAAGAAAAGCCTAGCGTGTCCTTGCACCAGTGCATGTCACAGGAGATGTGAGAGAGAGAAAAAATGATGAAACCTGAGACTGCAGAAGCGGCCTACAGAGATCATATTAGTAGCTGCGACCATCGATCGGTTCTAGCACTTAAATTTCAAGCGTGACAAAACTGTAGGCAAATTAATTGTTCGCCAGAATATTACACATCAGAGTACATTAATCCTCTCCAGAGCCGCACGCCATATGAATACTAATAGAGCTGCCAGACGCCTCTCCTCTCGTCTGCCGCGCGTCCATTCGCTCGTCTGCTCCTCTCTCCTTTTGTTTCCTTCTTATTTCCCGTCCTCATTGTTTTTTCGTCTCTCTCTCTCTTTCTCTCTCCCTCTCGTGTCTTTTCTCCTTCAATTGCGAGTGACATTAACTGGCAACAGCGTTCATTAATATTCATATATCCTCCCAATACCTGCGGTATCTGCGAGCCGCGCGCCTTCTTTTTGTGATTGAATCGTTTGAAGTGTTTCCTTATTTAAAAAATAATTGTGTGTAAAATTTGGAACTGACATTTAGACTCACTTATGCCTTATCCTTTATGGGCTTTGGCAGGTATCCGGGTGCTCAATGTATAAATAAATCTGGGATTATTACACGAGGAAGAAAGTAGGAACATTACTGCATGTTAAAGTCATAAAATAAAACCTGTATGTGAAGTGTGTGCACTCGGCCGTCCGTGTGTTTTCAATTAAAAGCGCAAGGTTACGTGTTAAATAATCCAGTAAAATACTCTCACTTTCGTGCTCTCTCTCTTTTTTTTTTCTTCTTCTTCTTCCAGAAAACCATCCCGGCTAGTCCAAACATGAGCGCTTCTCGGATTTCAGACCCCCACCTTGTCTTTTGTGCCGAGTTCAGTGAGGCTCCTGGTCTGAAATGTACACAAGCCTAATTCGAGTTCGAAGATCTCCGAATAACCCGAAAGGGATCAAATTAAAATTCCACAACGGGCGGAAAAAAGCGATATGGGGTTTGAAAGTGGCCCCTGCTTCTTTAAGCTGGATTTAAGTGATCAAAGTTCCATATGAGGCAGCCATTGGTGGTATTGAGTTACTCTAATGGCTGCCATGTGCTACTGCCGACGGGCCCGATCCGCGGACGTCTCCAGGGTGTCAGGCACAAGACAGTTGTAAAAAGAGGCTTTACAATGGGAGAGCGGGATCGGCTAAAACCAGATGCCTCGTGCACTTTCAGGCCTCACGCTGCATTTTTTTCCGAATTAGCTCCAGATTTTTCAAAGAGCATCGATCAAGGCGTCCAGCGGGTCTCTCAAGACCGTGCCAGCCGACAGCGGCCCCCTCTCTCTATCGCGCTTATTTACTGATGCGTGGCTTCCCCATTCCCACTAAACTGCAGGAGACACAAGTGACAATAAAAGTCAAACACTCTGTGGTTGCCGGAGTCCTGGCTGGTTATTAGTATGTAAATGAAATCATCACAGCTGTTGTATGCGCGGAGAGGGGGAGAGCGGAGACAACGAACCCTGCATTCTGATGCTGTCTCCTGAACAACCATCAGGCGCTGGCCACCTCTTCCATACCCTGCAGTCAAGCAATAATGCATGCACAAATGCTTTTATGCATGCAATTAAATTATGGCCAAAGTATAGTGTACACATATACAGGTTAATTAGCAAAACGGCTGGAATTGCTTTCGTTCAGTGAACAGCGAATGCCTCTAGATGTGTTTTGCAATTGCAAAAGCTTTAAAGAAATGAAATAATTAGTATTTGGGAATGTTTAAAGCTGTGATTAAGATCTATAGCAGTCCAAATCAAGGACAAAATCATGCATTATTTATTAGGATAATGTTACGAGACGAGAAGCCATGCTATATTACATTATTTATATATATATATATATATATATATATATAATTATTTTTTTTTTCAGATTTAAATTATTTTAAATTATTTCTTTTTTTTAATATATTTATATTTAGCAGGAACTTTTATTTATATATATATATATATATATATATATATATATATATATATATATATATATATGTATTTTTTTATTATATATTTATATTTTTAATTTACATATACAATTAATATACATTTTTATTTTTATTTTAAGCAGTTACTTATTTATTTATTTGTAAAAAAGGCACATAAAATTTCCATTTATATTATATTGTTTACATCATTTTTTTAATACATTTTTGTGTATATATATATATATATATATATATATATATATATATATATATATATATATATATATATATATATATATATATATATATATATTTATTTATTTATTTATTTATTTAGCAGTCTTTGTAAAAAATCAGGCACATAATGTGCATTTATATTATATTGTTTAAATTATTTTTTGATATATTTATATTTTTAATTTATGTTTACATATATCAATTTTATATAAATGTGTATATATCTATTTTTTTTAGGCAGGTACTTATATTATTTAGCAGTCTTTGTAAAAAAATCTGGCACATAAAATTTACATTTATATTATATTGTTTAAATATATATTTTTAATGTATATATTTTTAATTTATGTGTACATATATATATTTTATATATATATACATTTATATTCATATTTTTAGCAGGTGCTTACATTTATTTAGCAGTCTTTGAAAGAAATCTGGCACATAAAATGTATATTATATTGTTTAAATAATTTTTTTAAATATATTTGTAATTTGTTTACATATACAAATTTTATATATTTTCATATATATTTATATTTTTAGCAGGTACTTATGTTTATTTAAAGCTTTTTCTATAATAAAATAAACTAGATAAAAAAGTTTGTAGACAAACTTTAAGTTGGCTTGAAAAAGCCTAGCCAGAAAGTTTGAAATAGTTTAAGTTTTAGTTTAGTAGTTTTGATAGAGTGCTAGGGCACTTGGGGTGGTTGCTAGGGTGTTGCTATGTGGTTGCTAAGGTACTCAGGGTGGTTGCTAGGGTGTTCCTATGCGGTTGCTAGGGTACTCAGGGTGGTTGCTAGGGTATTTTGGGTGGTTGCTATGCGGTTGCTAAGGTACTTGGGGTGATTGCTAGGGTGTTGCTATGCGGTTGCTAGGGTACTCGGGTGGTTGCTAAGGTCTTGCTATGTGGTTGCTAGGGTACTCGGGTGGTTGCTAGGGTGGTTGCTATGCGGCTGCTAGGGTACTTGGGGTGGTTGCTAGGGTGTTGCTATGTGGTTGCTAAGTTACTCGGGGTGGTTGCTAGGGTAATCAGGTTGGTTGCTAAGGTCTTGCTACATGGTTGCTAGGGTACTCAGGTGGTTGCTATGCGGTTGCTAGATAGATAGATAGATAGAGTGCATCCAGAAAGAATTCATAGCACTTCACTTTTTCCACATTTTGTTATGTTATGTAAGTCGGATCAGTCTGAAAAGATAAGGCAACTCGAGTCAGAACAGTCTGAAGGTCTAGTCTGAGTTTGGTGGATGTAGCTTGAACAGTTTAGGAGGTGTAGCAATTAGTAATTTAGTCTCTGAAGAAGCAGAATAATAATAAGCTTAAGTACAATATCAGTAAGTTGTTTTTTTTCAAGCTTAAACTTAATTACTTTTACTTTTTAATTACTTTGAGATATTATATTATATTATTAAATAATAATATTTTTAATTTACATTTACATTATTTATAAAATGCTTTTATTCAAAGCAACCTACAAATGAAGAATACAACAAAGCAAAATTATTTGTATCAGCATCCCAAATAGCCCGACACACTAACATCAAATCAGCCAATGGGGTGAGTTGTGGGCGGGACTACCTGCAGTTATGACCAATGGCAGAAGGGGAGAGTGTTCAGAGCAACATTCATTATTTTTTCAGTTACATTTGGGTCACTAGTGATATTACAAATTGAAAGTGTAATTTAGACTTGCAGCATGTATATGCTCACATGCAAATCATGAGAAGAACATCAAACGTTAACATGAGAAAATGCATTGCATCAGTGTAAATATATAAAGTTTTCATGTGAACGAGTCAAAAAACATGCAGTATGGAGGTTTATTTAAAGCGGTGATTTAAACCTGCAGCATGTAAACTCTCAAATTCCAGGCACAAATCATTTTCTTATTTATTTTTCCAAAGGATAATATTATGAGAGAACTCACATTTTTTCCCAGACAGTAAACAAAAGCATTCCCCCCAAAAACTGATTTCTGCCGCAAATGAAACATAGACGGGCGCTAGACGCTGCCAAAATCTCCGGCTGAAATTGTTTCCATATCTGCGCCATGTATTCAATGCCCATCTGCCCGAACTCCTGCACGTACCGCCAGCAAAAACACAATGAGTAATTCTCTCCAAACATAGACATAAAACCTGCCGTTCCTTCTCCATCAGTCCTATACGCAAAAACAAAATGTTGGAGAGAATGCGAAAAATATCTCGTTTCGGATACTAATTAGGCCACCATTGTGGAAAATGTTACACAAGGCTTTGATCAAAACATCACGGGTCGAAGTCTTGGGATCAGATGTGTTCAACTTAAGTCCAAACAAATCCAGGAAAGAGCTTTTAATCTAAATAAAGAACTGTTTTTCAGCTCAACCCGTCTCTGCCTGGTAAATAAATAATGCTTTACGATATAGTCGACAGGCAAAATGTCAGATTGTCTGCTATTTAAATGCATAGAGGTGTGATGAGTGAAACATATGGGAGATTTGAGAGCTAGCACCGCTTTCTGATCAAACCAGCCGTTACGGTGTGTAGTGTGCATTTTGGCTGCTTTTGACAAAGTAATCCGACGGGTTTTATGTAAAAATATGCTAAGATAGCATCACGGCGCATCTGTATCACTTCGTCTGCCACGTTTCATTAAGCTAAATTTTATGACGTGTTTTTTTTAAGTCTGAGAATTTATGGATAGATGTCTCTCGAAATTCCATCACGTCGACAGCATTGCTCTTCATTCGCAGCGGGTGTGTTTAACGCTCTTCTCCATCCTCGTATAACTTCAAGCCAGCTTATGGAGACGGATTCCCATGCACTTTTCTTCAACTTAATCATAAAGATGACTTGATTTAGCATGCGTTTACATAAGCTCTAATGTTTAATTGCCTGCAGTGAGTGAACTTGCATGCAAAAGCGTGAAATAAACCATGTTCTCTGGCCTGAACTGTTTGATAGCGAGAGGTTACTGAGTGAGGAGCTTTGTTTGTTCGCCTCACCTTCCCTCCTACACTCACTGTCTCCCCCTGTGATTAAAAAACATCATCAGCATCTCATTAGCACTGATTTGCATAGTAACAGCATGAATATTGTGAGTGTGTTTCTGGGGGTAGGGGTAACTTAATGAATGCGACAGCCTCTTCTGTTTAACTAATTTTTTGCCTCATCCATATTCAGATGACTCTTGGAATCAGACAGCGGTTAAAGTTTCGCGCTGAAGACATGCAGACGTGATCGCCAGAGTGTCGCACCTGATTCCCGAGCCCAGAGGAGAATTTTAGCGCTCAGATGTTGCTCTTTTGACAATCGGGAGACTGGAAGGCGTCATGAAATTTACATTATTTACTTTTTAAATGCGTGTTGGTGGTCTGATTGTGCATGAATCATCAGTACATGATGTTCTAAAGGGAAGAAAGGTTTGTCACACGCCACATTATGAATGCAAAATGGTTGTGAATGGCATATCATGTGTTTCATTGTCAATAAAATCCTTGGGGAAAAAATAAAAATACACATAGTTGTTGAGTTCACAGTGAGATTGATCACAGACTTTGGTGTCTTGATGTGAGAACAATTTGAGATGCATGTGACATTATTGTTGGTTTTATGATCAGTTTAATCTCATTGCTGTCATTTGTGTTCTTTCTTTATTACAGGAAACCCTTTCCAAACTGTGTTGCTCATTCATAGCTCAAAACACCTAATGGAGATCCTAGTTATGTTTCATGCAAGTATCAACTTTGCTTCAGATGTTTCTCCTAAAATGACCTGAGTAAAATAAAAACACACACAGTTGTTGAGTTCATATTGATATGTGAATACAGTTTGAGACGCTGTTGAGATCTCTTTTGAGATTATTGTTGGTTTTATGATTTGAATCTCAATTTAATATCATTGCCATCATTTATGATACAGGAAACCCTTTCCAAACTGTATTGCTCATTCATTGCTCATAGGACCTAATGGAGATGCTAGTTATGTTTAACGTAAGTATCAACTTTGCTTCAGATGTTTCTCTTAAAATTAGCAGTACAGTTCATATTGAGACTGATACAGACTTTGGTGTCTTGAGTACAGTTTGAGACGTTTTTAAGATCTCTTTCTCTGGAGGAGATGCATGTGAGATTATTATTAGGGCCCGAGCACCGATGCTGTGAGGACCCTATTGGAATTACTCAGCCTATTATTCTTCTTCTCCCAAATGAATCGCATTTTTGATGGCCTAAACATGCGCGAAAACACACAAAACTTTGCACACGCGTCAAAAGTGGTGAAAATTTACGTCTGATATGAGCTTTAGAATTAGCCGTGGCAAAATGGCTCGATAGCGCCACCTACAACATGTCAACGAAGTGCCCCTCCCGCTACATTTCACGTACAGGTATGAAATGCGGTACACACATGTAACAGCCCAATACCTACAAAAAAGTCTCCTGGTACGAAATCTGAAAACAAACAGGAAGTGAGATATTTTGAATGTTCTTTGCAAAATTGTTGCAAATTTTGCCATTTCCAGACGATGTACTTTAACGAACTCCTCCTAGAGATTTAATCAGATCAACATCATATTTGCCAAGTCTAATCTAAAGGCCTTTGTGATGTTAAATTGTGAAGATCTTGAGTTTTCGCTGAAGAGCATGTCCCTGGCGGCCTGACAAAGTCTGATGTTTCGCCATGACAAAGAAAGCTGTTGTAAGTCAGGCATACAATGTCCGATCTGCCCCAAACTTCACGTTTGATAAGAGTCCTGGCCTGAAGACATCTACATATGAGTTTCAGAATTAGCCATGGCAAAATTGCTCGATAGCGCCACCTTCCACATTTCAACAAAGTGCCCCTCCCGCTACGTTTCACGTACAGGTATGAAATGCGGTAGACACATGTAACAGCCCAATACCTACAAAAAAGTCTCCTGGTACAAAATCTGAAAACCAACAGGAAGTGAGATATTTTGAATGTTCTTTGCAAAATTGTTTGCAATTTCCAGACGTTGTACTTTAACGAACTCCTCCTAGAGATTTAATCAGATCAACATCATATTTGCAAAGTCTAATCTAAAGGCCTTTGCGACGTTAAATTGCGAAGATCTTGAGTTTTCGCTGAAGGGCGTGTCCGTGGCGGCCTGACAAATTTCGATGTTTCGCCATGACACAGGAAGCTGTTGTAAGTCAGGCATACAATGTCCGATCTGCCCCAAACTTCACATGTTTGATAAGAGTCCTGTCCTGAAGACATCTACATGCCAATATTCGGTTATAATCCTGCTGGCAGCAGGAAGTGTGGCACATTGAAGTGACTTTGCCATATTTCTCCTATATTTACCTACTTAAATGCATGTCGCCCACTATTCACTGTTTTCCTGAGGCCACCGGGTGGCGATGCTCCCGGGTGCGAGGGCCCTTTCATCGCTGCTTGCAGCTTTAATTGGTTTTATTATTTAAGGATGGGTTGCACCAACAAGGCTTAAATTAAGCACATTTTGGAGCTAATCTAGGATTTGTTGATCTAGGCTTTATTTTAAATCGAGGTGTGTTGCGCCACTTAATTTTAAACCCAGATTAAAGCTGCTGTCCATAACTTTTTTTGTGCTCAAGATTTACAGAAATTATATAATGAGCATGTACAACATGAATCCATTTTCCAAACCGTGTTTTTGTCTTACCCTGAATCCTTATGGTACACTTATAATAAGTGTTTATATTGGGACTATTTCAGACCGGTCTGGTGGGAATCGCTGCGGAGGAGCACAGTCCCTGCGTGACTCGCCATAGACATAAACCGAGAGAAGTAGCTCCGGTTGCAGTGTTCTTCCGCAAGACGCATGCAGTTCTGTGTATTAACCGCTAGAGTGCAAAAAGTTACAGACTGCAGCTTTAACAAATCGGGGATTAGAATTTAACCTGCGATTAAAACCTCCATTTACGATTAATTTTCGCAGCCATGATGGATTCGCCATTGACGGCAACAATACTAATATTCAATTTCCTTCTTTATTGACCACCAGAAACTCCCTCTCCCTCATTTATGACAAAACAACTGTCATGATTGGCGGAGTGACTATCTCCGCTCTTCACAGCGGCGCCCATCCTGTTTGATCGCTGCGTGGAGCGGGTATGAGAAACGCGAGGTGCGGCCACGATCACTGGTGCATCACAGCTGCCGTTAAATGCAAAATAATTAGGGCCTACTCTCTTCACCGAGGTGCGCTGAGATGAGTGACGGATCTGCACGCCGGACTCGGCTAGGCCGCCGCGACCCTCATACTGCCGGCTCAATGCGCTTTATTTTTCATTTTTATTTGTAATAAACAGCCCTCTGAGACCTGACGACACACCCACTGTTTCTATCTCTGTTCAATCATCTGTTTATTTTAATTGTAGGGGCACTTTATTTTATTTAAACCTCCTCACATATAAGTTTAAAATGAATCCCTAATTGAGATTTAAGTCTGAGTTTAAAGTTATGGAGCAACAGGATTAAAGTTAATCTATTTTAAATGTAAATTAAATCCAGGTTCAAAATGATGGTTTAAATGTAAACCTGCTTATTTTTAAACAAGGTTTAAAGTTGATTTAATCTAGATTTAAGGTTAATCCTTGTTGGTGCAACCCACCCTAAATCTCTCGATTTAATCTCCTTGCTGTCATTTGTGATCTGTCTTTATTACAGGAAAGCCTTTCCAAACTGTATTGCTCAAATGTCACTCATTCACAGTTTAAAGGACCTAATGGAGATCCTAGTTATGTTTCATGTAAGTATCAACTTTGCTTCAGATCTTTCTCCTAAAATTATTTGGGTAAAATAAAATACTAGTCAGTTGTTGAGTTCATATTGATATGCGAGTACAGTTTGAGACGTTGTTGAGATCTCTTTTGAGTCTCTGGAGGAGATGCGTGTGAGATTATTGTTGGTTTTATGATTTAAATCTCTCAATATTGTCATTTTTGGGTTTTTTTTATTACAGGAAAACCTTTCCAACTGTATTGCTCAAATGTCACTCATTCACAGCTTAAAGGACCTAATGGAGATCCTAGTTATGTTTCATGCAAGTGTCAACTTTGTTCCAGATTAGTCAATATTCCAGTACAGAGCCGAATCTGATGAGAAATGTTCACGTTGAAATCTTCTGTGCAGGTGCCATTCGGTTTTGCCACTTTTTTTTGCGCCCGGCTGCATGATAGATGACGCGAGCGAATTGCAGCGTGCAGTATTTTGCCGCAGTTGATTGCAAACTGACTCCGGGTAACATAATTATTTACACTGACACAATAATGTAAAATGATTAACATCCGCTCATATTCATACTGGTATAAATCACCAGCCCACGTCGGGTTCATCGTTCGGCGTCTCGCCCTCAGATTGGACTGTGGCCAGATAAGAGGAATATTAATCGTGGAGATATGCCGCATGGTCGTTTAAAACTTCGAGAAAAGAGAGGCCCTGGCAGAGTCTTTGGCAGAGCGATGGCTTCTGGCTCCAGCGGGCACCGCTCAAGATGGATTACCACCTGACTCCTCAACATAGATGTCCTACCTGTGCATGAAATAGGGCTTGACCGGCCAGCGTGCACTTTTTCTACCCCGTTCTCCCCCAAAATGAGAATTACTGCTGGGAGGCTCTGGACAATTTTATGTAGGGCTGGAGAACAAAAATCAATATTTAATTATCTGTGAGCGTTTGGTGTCACTACATCTTTAGATCTGTAGGGTGGAGTGGACAGGGTCACCGGGCCGGTAAGTGAGTCCGTCAGTGACGAGGCCGTCTCGTCCCAAGGCTCCGATTGGCCTGTCTTCAATCACCACAGGAGCGATGACTGACAAGTCATTTATACGTCGACCTGCGTGTTTGGAGAAGGCCACCTTAAGAATGAGCCTGCGTGACGTGCGTACAGTACGCTTGAAGTTAAATATGCTTTTGACCTATTGGAAATATGGCTTAAATGCCCCACCTAGAGGCAGGATGTGACACTTACCGGGTTCAATGCATGCTTGTTGAAAGGAGCATAATACTGGTTATTATATGATTATTTCCCATTTTTATCCGTTAAGAGCTACATTTTCTTACACTACATTTAATCAGTGACCTAGAAGTAAAGGAGAAAAGTAAAAATTTTTATTCCATTGTATTTTATTTCTTTGTGTTTCTTTTTATTTCATGTCACAACTGTCTTTGTTTTGCATTTTTCAGCATCTTAAAACGTTTAAATACAGTAAACAAACATGTGATCACAGACTTTATCTGTTTATCTATTTGAGATGCTTGAATGTATTTTCATAGCATGTGGATTCATTTTAATTTTAGTGAGAAATCTTAGCTTGTTTTTCATCTGAATTTGAGGAAAAAAGCATTTCATCACAGTTTCGATCAATTTGTCTACAATTTCACTCCAAGATCAAAGAGAAAATGTTGCATTTTCCTAATTAAATTATTTGATATTTCATATTAAATATTTATTCTTTATTTTATGTCCTAACATTCTTTGTTTTACATTTTTCAAAATCCTAAAACTTTATTTTTGCCTTTAAATTAAAGGATATCTGACTTTCAATCTATTAAAACTCTTGTTTATAGATCCATAGCATTAGTTAGGAGAAAGCACAACATAATACTGATAATTCTTTGATTATTTCCAATTTTCATATGAATTTTAAAACATTTTTGCTGATTTTTCTTTAAATTTTTCATTTCATATTTCATAATTAAAATGTATTCTTTATTTTATGTCGTCTTTCTTTGTTTTACATTTGTCAGAATCCTAAAACTGTTTATTTTTGCATTTAAATTAAAAGATATCTGACTTTCAATCTGTTGTAATTTATTAAAAACTCTTGTTTATAGTTTATAGCATGTGAATTTATTTTAGTAAGGAAAAAACATAATACTGATAATTCTTTGATTATTTTCAATTTTCATATTCATTTTAAAATATTTTAGCAGTTGCGATCAGTTTTTTCTACAGTTGCAGTTCAAAAAGTCTGAGATCAGAGAGAATGTTTTTTTTTCTTTGTTTACATCTGAGTAGTGACCTAAATAATGCAGAAATATTTATTCTTTATTTTTGTCATAACTTTCTGTTTTACCTTTTTCCAAATCATAAACTTAGTTTATTTTTTGTGTTTTAAATTGTAGATGTGATCTGTAGTTTCATGGCATGTGAATTCATTTTCATATACACATAGAGCATAATATGATAATTCTTTATTTTTTTTAATTTTCCAATTTGAAAACATCTCAGTGCTGTTATGATCCATCTATTTTGATTTATTTAGCATATCTTATGGTATCTTCGAGCATACCAATAATGTCTGCCAGCCATCAGCGAAAAAATCCATTATGGCTTAATAATAGATATAATGGAGATGAAGGCAATTAAAAATTTCATAGAGGCCGGGCGTTTTCATTTGGCTAATGATTTCTTGCGAAGAGAAAATGAACTTGGAATGCAAGGGTCAAACTGGAAACGCTTGAACTCCTGTAATTACTGACCGCGATTCTTTCATGAAAGTAGTTCAGGGACGGACTCTTTTCCCAGAGCTGACCGCTCGCTTTTGGCTTCGTAAGAGACAGTTTTGTACCTCTTTTTCCCGAATGTCCTTTGCACTCGCAGTTAGAGGACACAGAATTGGGACCCTTCTTGAGTTTAATGGCAGCGCACAGCCAATCGATACACTTCAGCTACAAAGGAACAGTTGAGGGACCAAAGGCCCAAACACATTACACGCTGGTCAAGGCCAATAGCAATCTGATGTTGAGGTTAGAAAAACACGCTAGAACTGTTAGCCTCCAGTTGCTCAGGCGGGCCGCTCCGGTAGACCAATCTGTCTTTGATTTACCATTGTCACAGTTCAACTCCCAGTGCGGGGCGCAACGCGAATAAGATGTAAAAACCTCATTGAAAAGTCTTTGTGTTAAAGCATCAATTAGCCCTACAGCTAACTGCTAACTTGTGGGCTGTTTGCAGAATGGAAAATTGAAAATATAAGGTCATGTGTCCTGTGCATACAGTGTCTAATGCAGTGTGATTTGGTTGGCTATATTCAGAATTGAATACTAACTTAAGCTACTGAATACTGCACAATTTTTAAAATACTACGAAACTAATATGCAGTGATGGTATGTTGCATGCCCAGTTATCATCTGTTTTGCATTTCTAATACTGTGTAGAAATGTCAAACATTTGGCAGCCTAAGTCAAGAAAATTGTTAACATCACAGTTGATATTACTTCAGAAAACTGTAAATGTAAGGTCAGGTCCAGTGCACTGCATTCTGCGGTACAGTATACAATCAAAGACTTAAGATATACAAAGACATGCACTCATATTACTATGAATGGGAGAAAGTGCAATGCGCACTATGGCAGAATAAGTCCCGCCTTCTAAATAAAAGAGCCAATCGCTGATTGGTAAAGTCATTGCGTCACTGCTCCCGCCGTTAAAAGCTCTGGCTGCTATAAGCGCAACAGTCGGGTTCTGGAAGTAAAAAATCCATAGGGGTTCCAGAGACACGACAGCACAGAGCGGATCATGTGATCGAGTAGGTACGGAGAAATGATAGCACAGAGCGGATCATGTGATCGAGTCGGTCCAGAGACACGATAGCACAGAGCGGATCATGTGATCGAGTCAGTCCAGAGACACGACAGCACAGAGCGGATCATGTGATCGAGTCGGTCCAGAGACACGACAGCACAGAGCGGATCATGTGATCGAGTCGGTCCAGAGACACGACAGCACAGAGCGGATCATGTGATCGAGTCAGTCCAGAGACACGACAGCACAGAGCGGATCATGTGATCGAGTCGGTCCAGAGACAGGACAGCACAGAGTGGATCATGTGATCGAGTCGGTCCAGAGACATGACAGCACAGAGCGGATCATGTGATCGAGTCGGTCCAGAGACACGATAGCACAGAGCGGATCATGTGATCGAGTCGGTCCAGAGACACGACAGCACAGAGCAGATCATGTGATCGAGTCGCCGCAGACCAGAAGACGTATCGGACCCATTTGAATTCTGCACAGAATGATATTTTAAAGATTAGGGGGAGACACGGTTAGAGATTAGGAGGAAACTGCGGCTTTACGGAACTCAATGGCTCTGGACGAGCTGTGATATAAACTAAACGCTATTGGCTATTTTAAAAAGGGGAGGAGCTGTACGATATGTCCCGCCCTGTCTTCCTGTTTCAGCTGTATACCACCTAATATTTTTAAAACACTATGAAACAGTGTGCAGTATTCAATGATAAACCCTTTGGTTCGCAGTCACAGGCTGTTTTGCATTTGTGTAGAAATGTCAAAACACGTGGTAGCCTAAGTAGAGATGTTCAAATCACATTTGACATCACTTCCTGTTGAAATAGAAGGTCAGGTCATATATGCTACTACAGTATTCCTCTCACAGCCGTGGTGTGAACGGATGAAATGGATGTGTGAGAGCGACGCTCAGCCAGGCAGTTCATCGCCTCGTTCCAGCAGATGAGCAGTCTCCTCTGGTAATGCTTACCCTTGCAAGTTCAACCCAAATTAAGTGCCTCATCTTCATTGCAGGCTGTAAGGCGATTGATTTGTCCCTTTTAATCAATTTATTTAATTAGTCATACATTCAGCTCTTAACATGCACTGCCTTTCTCCTCATCTCGTCTTCGCTTCTGGGTCTCTGGAGATTATCGGGGAAATTATCCTGCAACCCCCACCAATGGAGAGCTGATAAACAAAAGTCTATTAAGGCCACGCCAGTGTTTAAAGATCATGCGCTAATCGATTATTAGGCTATTATTTTACTGCCAATGTGAAATAAAAGGACAGATTCTGCTTCAAATTAGACAAGCCTCATGCTGAAATGCAAACATTTGGTGCCATTAAACTGTTCGCGACGTCATTTGCTAATGGTTTGTTTTGATGTGAGCAGTGATTGGTGTACACCGCTGTCATTGCCGCACAGATGGTCAATGTATTAAAAGTTTGTGAATTAAAAGCATCATTTATACTACAGATGTGTCATGGATTAAATTAGCATTGCATGTGTACCTACAGTTTTAAACGCTAGTGTTTCTGAAAAGCACATACTATATGCACATCATTTGCATTTCCAGAAGTGCTTTTGGTTTTGCTGAGCTTTTTTTTATTTATTATTAATTTAGAATAAAATATAAATAATAAAAATGTGTTATAAAATAAATATCTTTCATTTTTATTATAAATTAAATATATATAGATTTTTCTATTTTTAATAATAAAATATAAATAATCTAATATAAACATCTTTTTTATTATATTTATATATATAATACAATATAAATAATAAAAAGGTGTAATATATATATATATATATATATATATTTATAATAACATTTAAATCATTAATTAATAATACAATAATACAAAAATGTGAGAGTTGTTGTTTGGCCCTACAAGAATAGCCACTACTATAATGATAAGTGTTGTGGATGTTGCTAAAATGTTCTGAGAGATTTTTTTTTTGCATGTTGCTATGTTAACTTATACATGTCAAAGTGTATTATTTAGGTTTAAGGCTTTGTTTAATTCTCCAGTATGAGTGTAGTAATAGTGATGCTTGGCTTGGCAAATACTGCTAATGGAATAAAACATGTATGTTAGGACTGTAAAGCCAAGCATGGTCATGAGAAAAGGCTCTTCTGTGTGTGTGTGTGTGGGTCTGTGTGTGTGTGCATTTCACGGGCAGGACTATGAGCGAGCGCTGAGGGAATTGCACATTTGTTATTCCGGAGGCATATTTGAAGCCCATTTAATCAAGCTGTGATGAGAAAAGATGCAGAAAGGATGAGATCGCCCCTCGCATTGATAGGGTCTGGCCGGGGCAACCGATGAACCACCTGAGGTCTTACCGGCAGACAGGCATGGCAGAATTATGGAAATAGATTCCACTCGACTCATCTCCCCGATTCTCTCTTCAGGTGCTTCTTCCTGGAATGTTAAACAATGGCGTGTTTTAATCTTGCAGGTAGAGCGCAGAGTTCACGAGCTCATGAAAACAGTGACGTCCCTCTGATCCCTGAACCCTTTGAAAGCTGTTGGTCACCCTTCTACATTCACACCGCAGAGAGAAAGGCCTGGATCTGCCTGAATATTTTCTGCACTTAAAGGTGATTTGTGTCGTTCATGTCAGGAAACCTTTTTGGTAACACTCATTATTATGAATCACAACATTGCAAACTTTAATTTGAAGCAAAAAGTGAGGGAAAGAACTACAATCCCATGAAGTTTTTCATACAGCAGAATCAAATTGATGTTGATAGAAACGATTTGTTTTACTTTAATTCCAAAATATGCATATATACTAGGGATGCACAATATATCGGCCACTATATCGGTATCGGCCGACATGTGTTAATTTTTAATGTTATCGTTATCGGCCCAATAAGAAAATTTGTCCGATATATTAAAGCCGAAATTGAATTGAATTGAAATATGATTGGAATCACTTCAAAAGAGGAAAATACAGTTCAGAGCAACATGTGCAGCGCAAGTCTGTCATATCAGCTACATAAATTATAATGAGAACATCAGAATTGTGTGCTTGGGACATGAATTTTAATGCTGAGACTTTTGTTTTTGTAATCAGCTCTCAAAAATGATATAAAAATTTGGATTTAGATTTAGCGGCCAATATTTCGGTTATCGGCTTTCAAGTATTAAGAATTATCGGTTATTGTATCGGCCAAAATTTTCTAATCGGTGCATCTCTAATATATACAAAAATATTTAAGCAGTTTGAGCATAGTGAGATTGGCTATTACATAATTCATGGGTGTAACATGTAAGATTTGTTTGCAGAATCATAGGTAATGTAGTTTTTCAACAGGAAGTCCTATTTTAAACATGATTATTTAAAAAAATGTGTTGAAATAATGTGAACTAATGGCTTCAACAAAAACATATACCATCGATTAACAACCTCGTAGCTCACTGTCTTTAAAGTGCCCCTATTATGCTATTTTAAAGGCTGCTAATTTTGTTAGTCTCCTACAACAGGTTTACATGCATCCAAGGTCAAAAAACACTTTAGTTTTCTCATAATACACATTGCCTCTGCTCTGATTGGTCAGATGGCCCAGTCTGTTGTGATTGGTCTACTCTGCTCTGATTGGTCAGATGGCCCAGTCTGTTGTGATTGGTCTACTCTGCTCTGATTGGTCAGATGGCCCAGTCTGTTGTGATTGGTCTACTCTGCTCTGATTGGTCAGACGGCCCAGTCTGTTGTGATTGGTCTACTCTGCTCTGATTGGTCAGATGGCCCAGTCTTGTTGTGATTGGTCTACTCTGCTCTGATTGGTCAGATGGCCCAGTCTGTTGTGATTGGTCTACTCTGCTCTGATTGGTCAGACGGCCCAGTCTGTTGTGATTGGTCTACTCTGCTCTGATTGGTCAGATGGCCCAGTCTTGTTGTGATTGGTCTACTCTGCTCTGATTGGTCAGACGGCCCAGTCTGTTGTGATTGGTCTACTCTGCTCTGATTGGTCAGATGGCCCAGTCTTGTTGTGATTGGTCTACTCTGCTCTGATTGGTCAGATGGCCCAGTCTGTTGTGATTGGTCTACTCTGCTCTGATTGGTCAGACGGCCCAGTCTGTTGTGATTGGTCTACTCTGCTCTGTTTGGTCAGATGGCCCAGTCTGTTGTGATTGGTCTACTCTGCTCTGATTGGTCAGATGGCCCAGTCTGTTGTGATTGGTCTACTCTGCTCTGATTGGTCAGATGGCCCAGTCTGTTGTGATTGGTCTACTCTGCTCTGATTGGTCAGATGGCCCAGTCTGTTGTGATTGGTCTACCACTTACAGTGCACGTCGGAAACAAACGGCCATTACCATAAACTTAAGCTCTGGAGGCTTCCTAAAGCTCAGTGATTGTACACACTGTAAAGACAGTAACAATGGCATTGATTTTACCATATCAATCCGAGCGCAAGTCCAATGATGAAACATTGGAAGAACTAGTTATTCAACCTGAACCTCCATCGCAAACGACGACTTGAGCAGGACGTTTCTCAGTGATACGCTACTCATTTTGAGATACATTATGTGATGTTTCAAATGTATTTCCTCACCATCAGCATTAACAAGAGTACGTCCATAAACAAACCCATATGTATATTTCTAATTTATTGTGGTTCACATGCAGGAACTGTATCAATAACAGCGAATACGATAACGTAACATTAAAGTTTGCAAAACAATTCTTGCTCCATCCTTTATCTTTACTCAAAGTAGTAAGAACAACAGACAATCTGCATTAATAGACAGTTTTAGGTAATAGTGCAGCCCACAGCTGATGAGCAGAAGTATTTCAGTAAGACAGTAATAGCGTGAGTTAGCTGGAGACCTACACAATATAAAACACAAAACTACGTATTTTAAACACCCGTTAGAAAATATATACATCAATAATTAATCATACTTACAGGTTGTGATTCTGAGGAGCTGGTCCAAGTAAGCCGAGTGCTGACCCATCTTTCACGAGCAAGCGTTTTGTGAATCCCGCATTGAACTGAGATTTGGGAAGCAGTCGTCAGTGAAATGACGTGTTTGAGGGTCAAGTTGTTCGCAGGCGGACGATGTACAACATTGGTGGGCATTATGCAAATGTCTTTTCTAGGATTCGAAACACAAACGACTCGTATAGGCGGTTCAGAGACGATTCTGTCTTTTAGGAGACAATACAACTTTGCAGAACGTTTACATTCACAAACCTTGCATTAAAGGGGATATTCGAAAAACCATAATAGGGGCACTTTAAAGGTTTGTAAGTTATTGTTAAAACTCAATTTCTCTATTAAGGAAATTAATGGAATTTTATTTTATCTTAATTTTTTAGACATAATAAAAATACATGTTTATTGAAATTAACTGAGCTATATTAAGCTAGAAGGGCATTTTATCCTGTGCTCAAAACTTGTTTTGTTTTTTTCAACCACCATGACGTGCATCAGATTTTCGTTTCTGTTTATGCATATTATAGCCTTTATAAATATGTATATTTTACTGTAATTAGTGTCTGGTTTGGTACTTAAGGACCATATTGCAATCCTTAAGCTGCAAGCACAAGCATCACTATTACAACTGCTCATATTAGAGTTACTGATTTTCTTCTAAAGATGTGAAAATTAGGTTTTAACAAATACAGTTAAATAATTTCTGCTGATCTGAATTATGAATGATCTGTGTTCTGTCTCCTGTCCTCCATACAGGGCATAAGTGCTGAATTAGTATTTATATGCAATGAGATAAAGAATAGCCTGTGTGTGTGTGTGTGTGTGTTTCATTCTACTCTGGGTAATGGCAATGCTAATGTGATTGTTAAGAACTGCTGGCATCAGCATATTGCATTGGCTGTTACTTTTAATCAGTGGTAAGGAGAAAATCACAACCGCTCGTGATTGCACAAATTATCTGCCTGAAAAAGTCAGCGTGGAGCAACTACGCAAAACATGGCTAAGCTGACAGATACTCTCCACTGGCGGTCGCTCAATCAAAATCCTCATGAAATCAGAAAGAACCCTTCTTACTTTACTACATGTTCCTGGTGACGATAAAGCAGGAACGATTAGCACAAGCAGCGCCGTGCAAACAACTCTTTCTCCTAGTTTTCTCCTAACTTTTAATACGTCCATGGAATATTAGCAGGGTCATTGTGAGGATGGTGATTAAGCGACAGTTTAATCTTCAGCGCTTCTGGACGGCGGGGGTCGAGGGGGTGTATTTGCATTAGCAATCTCTGTGAAACTTTGCTAAATTGGCTGTAGTAGAAATCTCAGCTAATGTGATCTAATTTAGTTTTCGCCGCTCTGCTGTGAATGTCAAACACGTCTGACCTCGTCCGTTAGTTATCCAGACAGCAGCCGGGAATCTTACAGGACTCGCTGCCACTCCACGACAGGTCTGAATCAGTCTGATGAGCCTTGAATATCAAATAACTCGTTTTGCATTTTCGGAAGAAAATATGAGCGGTGTCTGCCCATTCATAACTCGCTGCTCTGGTGTTGTGGTGCACTTTCTAGGGTGTTGCTAGGGTGATCTGTGTGGTTGCTAGGTGGTTGCATAATGGCTAAAGTCAAAAGTGTGTATGCTGAATGCAATGTAAGTCGCTTTGGATAAATGAATGAACATAAATGTATAAGACCTTAAAAATAAAGACTACACTGTAAAAACAGAAAAATGCTACAAATGCTACAGTAAAAACTGTTACAACATAAAAAAATGTAAATGCTTTAACGTTGCATTTGTAATTTTACAGGAAAATGCTGTCAAATGTATTGTTTTTGTTAGTAAAATAAACTTGCAAATAATGCAATAAACTTTCACCAAATAACAGAAAATATGACCATCAAAATAGAGTACACTGTAAAACAAATAATACTTTGCTACAGTAAAAAAATGTAAATGCTTTAATGTTGCATTATATATAATTTATGGTTTTTGCAGGTAAAACTTTTACTGTTATTAGGGTATCTGTACTTTTACTCAAGTACTTGATTTGTGTACTTCGTCCACCTCTAAAATAATGCAATAAACATTCACTAAATAACAGAAAATATAACACAAACAATGACACAAAGACCATCAAAATAGACAACACTGTAAAACAACAACAAAAATACTACAAATGCTACAGTAAAACCTCCTAAACTGTAAGTTACCTGGCCATGACAATAAAAACAATTTAAATGCTTTAACGTTGCATTGCATAAAAATGTCATTTTACTGGAAAATGCTGTCAAATCTATGAATTACCATATCATTAAGTCCTTGCATGACACATCACATATTTTTCCTCTTATTTATGTTATCAGTAATGTACATTATGGGGGTTTGTGTTATATTTTCTGTTATTTAGTGACTGTTTATTGCATTATTTTAGTGTGACCTCGAGCACTGGCCATATTTATGAACAAGCAACTAGCAATAAACTCTAAAAATGGTTATGGCAAGTAAAAACTATAACTTACCACTAGCATATGACTATTTTTTTAAACATATATAATGCAATGTTAAACCAGTTTTTACTGGCAAAAAACATAAATTTGACAGCATTTTCCTGTACAATTCCTGTAAAATTTCCAGTAATTCAAACAAAACAAACAATATGCATATCATATTCAGTTTACTTCTTTAGTGGTGCTTGCTTAACCAGCCTGAGGTTGGTTAGCTGGTCTAGGTTAGTATAGGCTACACTATGAAAGAAAAACATCCTGTTCAATTTACAGTAATGCCGTGATTTGCCAAAAAACGCTGTAAAAAAAAAGAAAAAAAAGAAGTGAAAATGTTTCCAAAGCCTGTATCTGCTTTTTACCTTCAATTGTACGGATAACCACCATAATAATACAGATTTTACTTGCAAAAACCATACATTTGACAGCATTTTCCTGTAAAATATCAGTAAAATTTCCAATAATTCAAACAAAACAAACGATATGCATATCATATTCAAATTATTTCTTTAGTGGCACTCCAGAGCTTAGTGGCACTTGCTTAACCTCAATTTACGGTAAAGCCATGGTTTGCCAAAATATCACCATAAAAATACAGTGAAAATGTGTCCAATGCCTGTATCTGCTTTTTACATTAAATTATACAGATGACCACCATAATAATACAGTTTCTACTAGCAAAAAACAAAAATATATATATTTTTTAACATACAATGCAATGTTAAACCGTTAACTAACTTACAGTATATAAAAACTGTATCATTATGGTGGTTATCCGTACAATTTAAGGTAAAAAGCAGATTTTGTGCGTTAATGAAAAAAACGGTTATAAGATGCACACATCCTGTAGAACCGGAAACATTTTCACTGTATTTTGATGGTGATTTTTGGGCAAATGCTGTCAAATTTATGGTAAAAACTGTATTATTTTGGTGGTTATCCGTACAATTTAAAGTAAAAGCAGATGTAGGCATTGGACACATTTTCACTGTATTTTGATGGTGATTTTTTGGCAAACCACGGCTTCATTGTTAACTGAACAGGACATTCCTAGACCAGCTAACCGACCTCAGGCTGGTTAGTTAAGCAAGCACCACTAATTCAATCGTGTGTATATGATATGCATATTGTTTGATTTGTATGAATTAGATTTCCAAGTTGTTTACCACAGAGTAACTAGATGGAAAGTTGTATTATTCTTGGTTATGAAGTGCCATTTATGGTTTTGCACATGATCTTCATCAGTTTTGTAAGACTTTGAGTGCTGGTATTTTTGTATAATGTATGAATGCAGCATGTTGGCAGAGAGAGAGAGAGAGAGAGAGAGAGAGAGAGATGGTGCTGGTGATCTCCTCCATTATTCATTAGGGCTCGTCTCAGACGGTAGAAGAATCCGTAGTGAGGTGGATTTGCGAATTATTATGATTCCGGTTAGCCAGCTCCAATAAGACCTTTAACTCCGGCGAGCTTAAGGCCTGTCATCCCCCGTTGACTTTAATTATAATTTCTATTCCCTCAGCTTTCTGCTGCTCTGTGGTTTTCAATCATCACACACACACACACACGTACACACACCTGTTTGGCCTCTCCGACCCTCTCTAGAGGAGCCGCTCGGACTCTGACAGCCCTATAAAGTCATTAATGGCTCCTGTAGCTCATGTTTGAATATTACGCCCAGTCGCAGGAACACGAGGTCTGTGGAAACTGGGTGATTACAAATCTTCTGGCCTTTTCCGGACACAGTTGTACTGATACGACTGCTGCAATTCATAGGCACATTCTGTGCTATTCTGGAGCAGTTCCTCCAAATGCGTGCCGTTCACTGTGGGCAGGAAATGTTCATGCTGACTAGTTTAACATCACCATCCGGTTTGTGTTTTTGTGTGTGCTGGTTATCCTGTCACTATTCTGGATAACAATGAGGAGTCATCATGTTTATAGATCCTGTTTATATTTGATGTTTCTATTTCATCATGTTTACATTCATAGATTGACTTAGGATAATAATACATTTATTTCAAATGTAGTTATACGCAATAACATATATAGGTGGAAGTGGTCTCTCTTTGTTGATTTTCATTGCGTTATGTGTGTGTGTGTGTGTGTGTATATACTTTACTATATTTCTAAATGACACATTTATTCAGTAGATAGATACATGCATGCATTGATACATGTAAAATTGTAATATAATTAGATACTAATGATGAATTAAATGAAAGTGTTAAAGTCTTTTGTGGGTTCGACTAGTACAGCAAGAGCGCCAGCTGGTGGAAAACTTTTGAATTGCATTTTGTTCTATTTTGCACATCACTTAAATTCATACATAGAATACATATGTTTTTGCCCTGTTTAAAGTTGTATTCTGCACAGCATGGTCTCAAAATACGAACTGAGCGAGGAACAAAAAGAGGTGACTAAAATTGAATTTAAAGATTGAATATTGCTAAATAAATTATTTCATTTATATATATAAATAATTTATATATAAAATACATTATTTAGAAAATAAATGTTGTTAAATAAAAACAATAAATTCATACATTTTAAATAAATCATATATAAAAGAATGAATTATTTAGAAAATAAATATCATTCAATATTGTTAAATCAATTATTTTATTTATTTAAAATAATAAATGAATGCGTTTTAAATATATTATATATAAAATAATAAATTATTTAGAAAATAAATATTGTTAAATAAATTATTTTATTCATGTAAAATAATAAATGATTAAAAACATATTATTCAGTATTGTTAAATAAAATGTTTATATTTATTTAAAATAAATCATATATAAAATAATAAATTATTTAAAAAATACATTTGAGATATTATTAAATACTAGTTAATAATATTTAAATATTTTTAAGGATTTAATAAAATATCAAATAATATTAAATATTATTTCATTGATTTAAAATAAATAAATAATAAGGATTAGTTATTTCTGCTCGTGTTATTCTCATTTTAAGCACTGGATAAAATAAATAACTGTAAATACATAACCAAAAATGAACAATAATCTCTTACAGCTCTTAATTGAATTGTTTTTATTTAAAGAGAAAATAGTTCAGAGTTTAAACATACAGTATGGCAGCTCTTCTGCCAAATGTCTCACTGTAGCAGTTAGATGAATAAAACATGATGAGCAGATGAATCTGATGGTTCTGAGAGAAACTGATGCATGACTGTGGTGTTCCCTCGTCATGAGTCAGGTTAAAGTCTCATTCACGCATGTGAGCCGGAAGCTGTACGTGCATCTCAAGGGAACAAAAGTCAGTGCTTGATCTCCATGGTGTCAGCAGACGCTGTAGACACGTGTTTACTCGTTACGCCCATAGGATAGAGACTTTCCATATGCAGTGAGGACCATTGAGAGCAGTCCCAGAATGCATTGCACTTTTTATTCCTTGTCAGAGCAAATTAGGCAAAAAAACTGAAACAGTATTTTCTTGTAAAACATGCTCCAATCAATTAAAAACTGGTAACACTTTACTTGAAGCCTTAATGTGTCATGCATTATAAATGTATTTATAATGCACATTATAATGCGTTATATTCAAAGTTGAAATGCATTATAATATTTGCAGATTTCCTGTTAAAAGTCATGTGTTTTAACGCATTAAAGGTGTAACGTATTATAATTGTGGTTACAATTGTTTATGAGACCATACAATGCATTATAAGGTGCATTACAAGGCATAATTAATGCATTAAAATACTTTTATAGTGCATTAGGTTACACGTTATTTATTAATAATTTATTTTACAGTGTCCTTGTTACACATTACATGTACACTCACCTAAAGGATTATTAGGAACACCTGTTCAATTTCTCATTACTGCAATTATCTAATCAACCAATCACATGGCAGTTGCTTCAATGCATTTAGGGGTGTGGTCCTGGTCAAGACAATCTCCTGAACTCCAAACTGAATGTCAGAATGGGAAAGAAAGGTGATTTAAGCAATTTTGAGCGTGGCATGGTTGTTGGTGCCAGACGGGCCGGTCTGAGTATTTCACAATCTGCTCAGTTACTGGGATTTTCACGCACAACCATTTCTAGAGTTTACAAAGAATGGTGTGAAAAGGGAAAAACATCCAGTATGCGGCAGTCCTGTGGGCGAAAATGCCTTGTTGATGCTAGAGGTCAGAGGAGAATGGGCCGACTGATTCAAGCTGATAGAAGAGCAACTTTGACTGAAATAACCACTCGTTACAACCGAGGTATGCAGCAAAGCATTTGTGAAGCCACAACACGCACAACCTTGAGGCGGATGGGCTACAACAGCAGAAGACCCCACCGGGTACCACTCATCTCCACTACAAATAGGAAAAAGAGGCTACAATTTGCACGAGCTCACCAAAATTGGACAGTTGAAGACTGGAAAAATGTTGCCTGGTCTGATGAGTCTCGATTTCTGTTGAGACATTCAGATGGTAGAGTCAGAATTTGGCGTAAACAGAATGAGAACATGGATCCATCATGCCTTGTTACCACTGTGCAGGCTGGTGGTGGTGGTGTAATGGTGTGGGGGATGTTTTCCTGGCACACTTTAGGCCCCTTAGTGCCAATTGGGCATCGTTTAAATGCCACGGCCTGCCTGAGCATTGTTTCTGACCATGTCCATCCCTTTATGACCACCATGTACCCATCCTCTGATGGCTACTTCCAGCAGGATAATGCACCATGTCACAAAGCTCGAATCATTTCAAATTGGTTTCTTGAACATGACAATGAGTTCACTGTACTAAAATGGCCCCCACAGTCACCAGATCTCAACCCAATAGAGCATCTTTGGGATGTGGTGGAACGGGAGCTTCGTGCCCTGGATGTGCATCCCACAAATCTCCATCAACTGCAAGATGCTATCCTATCAATATGGGCCAACATTTCTAAAGAATGCTTTCAGCACCTTGTTGAATCAATGCCACGTAGAATTAAGGCAGTTCTGAAGGCGAAAGGGGGTCAAACACAGTATTAGTATGGTGTTCCTAATAATCCTTTAGGTGAGTGTATATACTGTAGTAATAACTATAAATTATGCATAATTACATGCAGCTAAACCAAACCCTCTTCCTAACCCTATAGTACATACATGTAGTTATTCATTATTACACACTTAAATGCATAATTAGACTGTAACCTAGACACTTGTAACCCTTTATTTTAAGGTGTCTGTGTTACAGTGTAATTATATAAGTCACTGATAAAGCTGAATCATTGAGGCTGTAAGTGTAACACACAAAAAATCATTATTTTTTTTACAAATAAATCTTTGTTACTTGGATAATTTGAGTAGCTCACTTAATTTGGATTTGTAGCAAAAACATATTTTGTATAATTATATAATCGCACTTCTTATCCTGAGTAATCTAGGCTTTGTAGACATGTGCATTTCCAACGTACTATTTACTTCAAATATTTACTGCTGGATTTGGCTGATGCAAAATTTTCACACGATGGCGACGTATTTTTCCATATTGCAAATCATATTTCATATTTTAGGGTATAATTTTATAACAGCGTTTCTTGCTTTTGACTTATCTTGCTGTAATCTTGTCTTTATTTATTTCCTTGTTTGGAAGTTTTTACGTTTTGTTGCTGAAATGGAAGCACACACTCAAAACGAGGATGTTTGCTGCTTGTTCAATATTACATTTAAATGAACATTTCGTCACAACTTAATTTTATTGTGTCTACTTACTAGGTATAATGAGATTTCTAGTTCCCAGAATGCTTTGCATGGGATTTAATTGGAAGAGAAAATGTTGAATTTGTTTATCTTCATGTGTTTTTAAACAAGATAAATAAAGTAGAAGGCTTGTTATTATTGTTTAATGTTCTGTTAAGTTGGGGTTTGGAAAAGTTTTTGTCATGTTGGAGTTTTGGAGGTTACCGTGGTGATATGAAATGCTTAACTCAATGAGCGAAAGTGTTTTCACTTGAGTTATTTTTACATCTGGGCTTACTTAGTTGAATTATGTTTCTGCTACACAAAGTATTTAAGCTGTGTTTATGAGGAAGGGTGCAAGGGTGCATGTTGAAGTCTTTTACACAAATTAGATGAGTTCAAAACATGCAAATAATCGCCTCAATGAGTAAAACCAAGGCGATATTTTTTACAGTGTACTACAGGCAGAAGGCAAGACGAAGAAGATCAATTCAAACTAAGAATACAAATTAATACAAAGAAAACCTAAACCAAACTCAGAACTAACATTAACGAGAACCGACTGAAACACGGGCAGACATATACTGGAAGAAAACAAAGAGAACTAATTAGGCAACAGCTGAAAACAATGACTAATCAAATCAGAAACCATGGCGACAAATAAACAAGCTAACTCAGGTAGGGTGATGGTGAAAACAGAAAACCAAGTCCAAACACAATGAACTGTTACAGTACTGTGTAATAATAATTATACATGTATGTACTATAGGGTTAGGAAGAGGGTTTGGTTTAGGGTTAGTTGCATGTAATTATGCATAATTTATAGTTATTACTATCGTAACACGTGTAACGACACTGTAAAATAAAGTGTTACCGTGCATTATATACAGTATAAAGGCATTACGTAAAGTGTTACCGTGTAGTTTCATTAATTGTCTGCAGGTTTTTCCTAATCAGTAACACTAACAGTATCTCAGCAAGGCCTGAAAACATTGCGAGCACATTGGAGACTCTTTGTACGGATCTGCACTTCATGGAATGAATCTCTTCTAGAAAACTCTCCAGGTAATTCTCCATCCCCTCACAAGCTCTGTTTATGCCTGGTAAGTCCCGAGAGAGAGTGTGTGAGAGTCTCTGTGGTATATTGCTCTGTCAATATGCCCTACTTGCAGGTACACACGACTAGGATGAAGTCGCTGACAAACACGAGGAAGAGATGACGACTTTGTCATCATTTATTGTCGCCCTTTTCCTTCTAGGATTCTCTTGTTCTTCACGGAGCGAGAGTTGTGTCGGTAAGTGTTCTGAGACCGGGCTCATTTAGAGACAGGTAGTCAATATTTCAGCGTGTGTGTGTGTGTGTGTGTGTTTGCGTCCTCAGCAGGTAACGTCAGTTTGTCGGTGTCTGTCAGCAATAACTCCACTCTGCTGGTTGAGTGGAACAGCGGGAGCAAACAGACGACCCAGTGTGCACTGCTCATTTCAACGGAAGGAAGACAGGAGATTCAGATACACCTTTTACCAAGGTTGCACCTCTTTATACAGCTCAATCTTTGACAGAGGGTGTGGAAAACGCTTCAATAAGTGATAGAATATCTTGTGTGTTTCAGGTCTGGATCCCTCCTGCTGAAAAACATGAGAGACAATCGCACGCACTCCTTCTTGTGCTCCTGTTTTGAGCAATCTCAGGGACTCTTGTGCTCTAAGAACATAACCTTTATCATGGGTAATTTTTTCATGATAAATAATGTGCATTTATAGCCTTGAAATCTCACAAATGCTCTAAAAACGAATTTAATATAGATATGAATCTGCAAAGTAATATGGCTTATACGTTAAATAAAGTTTGCGAATTAAGGGAGGCAATTTACTTTACCTGTGGACACACAATTCTCAAAACACGCCATTTATCAGTGAATCTGATATTATAAAACCGATATCCGATTATGGAAAAATGCTTAAATATCGGGACAAATATATAATATAATAATAATATATAAATTATATAATAAAAATATTTATATATTTTTTATTTTTTTTTATTATAATTGCAATGTATAATAATATACAATTGAATATATACACAGATCAGGCATAACATTATGATGAATGTGAAGTGAATAACACTGATAATCTCTTCATCACGGCTCCTGTTAGTGGGTGGGATATATTAGGCAGCAAGTGAACATTTTGTCCTCAAAGTTGATGTGTTAGAAGCAGGAAAAATGGGCAAGCGTAAGGATTTGAGCGAGTTTGACAAGGGCCAAATTGTGATGGCTAGACGACTGGGTCAGAGCATCTCCAAAACTGCAGCTCTTGTGGGGTGTTCCCGGTCTACAGTGGTCAGGATCTATCAAAAGTGCTCCAAGGAAGGAACAGTGGTGAACCGGAGACAGGGTCATGGGCGGCCAAGGCTCATTGATGCACGTGGGGAGCGAAGGCTGGCCCGTGTGGTCCGATCAAACAGACGAGCTACTGGAGCTCAAATTGCTCAAGAAGTTAATGCTGGTTATATATATATGTTGATATATATAATATGTCAATTACTAGTATTATAAATGTTTTTAATGCTTTATCAATTTATGAAACATAATACAATTTTCTACATTTGTTTTTGTTTAAATCATATCTGAAATATGAATAAATAAAACCTATATCACATTATGTTTTTCCTCTTATCGCAGGGGAACCATTAGCCATTTCCTCACCAGCTCTGGTCCTGCTGTCAGATACTCAATACTCTGCCAGTTACATCAGCATGTGAGTCTCCATCCAATGTTAAGTTCCTTCCTGCTAAGATTTTGCATAATCATACCTGCTGCCATTATAGTAATAAGACTAGTGTCATGAGTTTCTTAGAAAACCACTAGAGGGCATCAGGACACAAGACACCAACACACACACACACTACACTGGGTGAGATGTCAGAGTTTTGCTAGATTCAGAAGCTTTGATGAGCCTACATATATATTAACAAATAGCATATGCAGTGACAAAAAATTTAATTCAACAATTGGTTTTAAATATCTGGGCAAAGTATGCAAGTTGTCTGTATTCATGGAATACCCCGATGACCCAATACGTTTGCCTAAATGTGTAATATGCAATGTGGAAAATTGTGACAAATGTGGAGAGCTCAGTTTGTTCCGATTTCATATACTATTTAAAAAAAATAATAGGCTTTATACATTTTATACTTTATACAGTAGTGGCCAAAAGCGTTTTTAATGACCCTGCAAGTTCGATTAAATCATTAAAATATGAGGAAAATATTTTATATTTTTTTAATATTTCAAATATGAGGGAAGAACAAAACACTAAACTTGGTTAAGATATTTATCTGCCAATTTATTTTTGCAAAAAAGGCAAACTACAGCTACAGGTTTTATTTTACTATGCAAAAAAACTGCATAGAAAAACAAAAAGCAAACATTGACTACAACATAATCAGTTATTAATATTTTATTGGTTATCTCTTGTTTTTACATGTTCATAATTTCTTTGTATGACAGTCTGGCCAAAAATTATGTTGCACAATTTGTCATGTTTCATTGCTTTATCGTCACAAATAAAACAATCGACTCCAAGCACAACTGCACAATATGCTTACAAAATATTAACACATTTTTAGTAATATTTGAATAAAGGGTGAAGATGTCAATTTTTTCTAGGCCGGACATCACTTTTGACCACTACTGTACTAGTTTATACTATAGTAAAGCTTCTGAACATACCAAATGACATTGTGATGACTCTTTTGAGCTGATTCGCTAACATGAATTGGATCACATGCTCTTTGCAGATTCAGATATTTTGTTTTATTAATTTTTAATGCACTGAAATGTTTATGAAACCGATAAAACATTTTCTAAAGACAGTGTCAACAATGGTTCTGTTTTTTGTCTTGTCTTGTCACCAAAAGAGTCTGCAGAATTTCTCCTGAAGTGGTTTTACTGGCAGTCAGAGTTAAAAATATTGAGGAAATAATCAAAGTGACTGCGTCACACAGTAGAAATATCTGTTCCTATGTTTCACACCTGGGAAAAGTGTCATCCTAAGCGTCACAATGTTTGTAATCTCTCCTGTTTATTTAAAAACCGTAGTTTTGCATCAAAGCGTGGTGGGATAGAAGTCGTTCTGTGGGCTGTAAACAAAATATGACTTAATCATAGGCCTTCTCTAAATGTTTAGGGAAGAGCTATGGGTTATTCCCGTTCATCTAAACAGGAAAGAGTCACTTGAGGGACTCACACTGCCCAACTGGGTCTTTTCAGATAGTTCACAATCAATCGACTGAACTTTCCCTAAATCATTTTCATCTGCCTTCCTGGAAAGCAGCGTTAAATGTTATACTTTGCCACACTGACACATAATTGCAGCCAGAGAGCGCAGCATCTGTGTTTGGACATGTTGGCGTTGTTTATTCGAATACTGATGAGGTTTAAAACTCACAAGCACCCCAAAATAACCCCGTGACCCGTGATGCCGCCCCATCTCAAAGCGGCCCTTCTGTGGACAACACCTGCCGCTGTCTCATGGTTTATACACAAGCCTCGTCCACCCACAGCCGGCTGTTTACCCTCGCAGAAAGAGATCAGAGATCTGATGATGCTTCACGGAGGTCGCCTTTGTTTATGAAGCTCTCATGCCATGTTCGGCTTTATTTTGAAGCAGAACTGAAAGATATCTAGTCAAACAAGGAGAGTTTACAGATGTCAAGCTGTTTGTATGAATGGAAGTATTATTTCATTCTAAACCCTGGGTAAACAGAATCCTGGGTTAGTTTCACATTGTTCATAATTTACGGGGGTTAATATGAGGCACATGATTGGCTGTCGGCTGCTAAGTGTCTAGCTGTAACATTCTAACACCGCATCGTTTCACACTGCACATGTTTGGCATCGCAATGCAGGGTTAACACCACAAAAGCGCCACAAAAAGGATTTTGGGGTCAAAATCGGAGTTTAGAACAACGATAACCTGGGGATAAGCGTAGTGTGTAAAGGCCAAAAGGTCTTATCACGCTTGTAATAGTTAACCCTAGGGCTTTTCACACTGCCCTTAACCCTGGGTTATTGTTGTTCTAAACGCTGGTATTAACCCCGGGTAAAGGAATGTTTCACACTTATAATTTAGAAGCGGGGTAAGCACGGCTTTTTACCCAGGGTTAAGCGCAGTGTGTACAGGCCAAAAGGGCTTATCACACTTGAAATAGTTAACCCTTCACACTGTGCTTAACCCCAGGTTATCATCATTCTAAACACCACTTTTTACCCGGGGTTATGTAACCCTGCTTCTAAATTACAAGTGTGAAACCTTCCTTTACCCAGGGTTAATACCATGGTTTAGAACAACAATAACCTGGGGTTAAGCGCAGTGTCTAAAGGCCAAAAGGTCTTCTCACACTTGAAATAGTTAACCCTAGGGGTTTTCACACTGTGCCTAACCCCAGGTTATCATTGTTCTATTAACCCCGGGTAAAGGAATGTTTCACACTTGTAATTTAACACCACATCGTTTCACACTGCACGTTTGGCATCGCAACGAAAATCTCTAATCCTACTCTGGAGCAGGGTTTCATAACCCTGGGTGAAACGCAGTGCTAACCCTGCTTCTGAATTAGTGTGAAGTGTGAAACATTCCTTTACCCAGGGTTAATACTGGGTTTAGAACGAGGATAACCCGGGGTTAATACCGTGGTTTAGAATGGTGTTAACCCAGGGTTAATACCGGGATTTAGAATGACAATAACCCGGGGTTAATACGGTGGTTTAGAATGATGATAACCCAGGGTTAATACAGGGGTTTAGAACGACGATAACCCGGGGTTAATACCGGGGTTTAAAACGATGACAACCCGGGGTTAATACCAGGGTTTAGAAAGACGATAACCTGGGTTAATACCGGAGTTTAGAAAGACGATAACCCGGGGTTAATACCGGGGTTTAGAACAACAGTAACCCGGGGTTAATACTGGGGTTTAGAATGCCGATAACCATGGGTTAATACTGTGGGTTTTGAACGATGATAACCCGGGGATAAACGCAGTGTGTAAAGGCCAAATAGTTAACCCTAGGGATTTTCACACTGTGCTTAACCCCAGGTTATCGTCGTTCTAAACACTACGTTTAACTCCGAGTTAAGAAACGTTTCACACTTGTAATTCGGATTCGCTGTTAGCAAACTTCTCCAGTGTGAAACAATACGATGTTAAAATGTTATAGCAGCAGACAACCAATCGCATACTCATTTTTGCGTTCTTTGGACAATCACGGAAACATTTTGCATTGCATATAAACAGTAAATTCACCGTTTGAGAGGGAAAATGTCAAATGCTGACAGAAAATGCGACAATTTGAGTTAAGAAGAGACCGCTTCATTCTTACCTTTATAGCCCGAAATGTCCATTCAGTTTAAACTCGATACAGTCGGCAATACAAGGATGCGCAATGCTAGAGCTTTTATGTAAACATTGTGTGCTGCATTCATCCAATCAATGACACTGACACCGCAAACAAGCGTTACAAACGCATGTTTTAGGAACGTTACCAGAGTGACTGGGAACTAAAAATTGTTAGCAGGGACATTCCTTTACCCTGGATTAAAAGCGGGGTTTAGAAAGATGATGACCTGGGTTTAATCGCAGTGTGAAAAGCCTAAAGCAGACCAATTGTTAAAGGAACAGTTCACCCAAAAACCTAAATGAAAATGTCATTATTTAGATAAATAACTGCTGTAATTGTGTGTTTTACAGGAAGTGGTTGAGCAGCGGTGTGTTTGGAACGACTTTAGCTACATGTGTCATTCTTCTGATCTACATTATATACAGAAGATGGACGGGGAACGGCGTATTCCAACTACGTCTGAGATAGAGACTCGCCTGAGAATTAAATAGCCTAGTTAAAAGAAGAGACATTTTTACTCCAACTGACATTTAATTCAATCTCAAGTATATTGATTTTGTATTAACTAAACTGCAGTGGACCTTGGACAGAGTGAGCGCCATATTTGATGTGACGTGAATGAAAATGAGTACAGTTGTGCATATTGATCATTCAGCCACGAAAAGTCTTTACAAAACATCTCCAGATGACAAAAAACACAAAACATGAGGGTTACTGTAAGTTGTACCTATTAAACAGACATCTATTTTCATTCATATCAAATTAGAAATATTGTGGCACAAATTTGAGTTACAGTTGAGAATGTTTGTTTTCTGTCAATACAAGTGATATACATTTCTGTTTAAACCTTTATATTGTATGTAATGTTCATAGGAAACAGAAAAAAATATTTTGATATTATGCTGTGAAAGGAAGTTAATGCACTACGGTAAACATTTATGCAACATTTAGGGTATGAATCATCTCTTGTCTCATATGAAAAGTCCTGAATGTGTAACTCTAAACTTGATGTTTGTTTCTCTGAAACGGCTTTCTAAACTATTAGATCAGCCTGCTTTTATTCTTGTAAACAAATCAAGGTACCAAAACAACAGTCAAGTTAGTGGCCTGTGCACAAGTGAACATTAGCATAGAAATGTGGTTGTTTACTGTCGTAGATTTAGAAAGCACATTACAGTAATTGTTTCTCTCTCTCACCTGGTAGATGAAAAGCTGGTAATGAAGGCCAAAATGCTCTCGGCTCAAAGAAGGGCTCTTAAAGCAAGTGCTCAGACAGGATGTGCTGGAATTGCTGTCCAGGCCATCATTACTAACAAAAATGAACAGTTTTGGACAATAGAAAAGAATGGTTGGCCAAGTGACATTCCTGATGGGCCGGAGTTTTAACATTATATTATTTTTCCCCCGTACAGATTTTGAAACTTTATTTTGTAGCAAAAGGAACAGGTCTTTAACGGGACTCTATATATAAAGACACAGATCTCAACGCTAAACGGACGTATTTTAACGATCTAAGCGCATGGCCTGAAGCGCATGGCGCAGGTGCACTTAGGGCGTGTCCGAATCTAGTTTAATGCTAGTTTAACGATAGAAAAAAACGGTGGGTTTGGTCCGAAAGGGCTGTCCCTAGTCTCTTAATGATTCATAGATGTGTTTTGGGCGTAACGTGAGCGTGTCATCAGAGTCTCATCTCCCATTCCCTTTAAAAGCCAGTTGCGCTCACACCATGGTGGAATTACAATTACATGGAGGAATTTGCAAGCGGAAAGACTAAACGCTTCTCCAGAGAGGAATCCTTTTATTTATTTTTTAATATTTAAAAAGTTTTGTGTGTGTAATAAGCAGAGTGTACGTGCGTCGTGCATCCGCCTATAGGCACATATTACTACGCACCCTTAAAAAAATACTGCGCTATTGACTTTAGAGCAGGTTTGTGTTGGTCAATGGCGCAGTCGTTTTCAGTTCCTCAAAATATCAACACACCAACAATGCTCCTGAACACACCTGGTTTTGAGACCAGACGCCCATGGGTGAACAGATGCGCCAGTGCATTTGCTATTTAAACAACGTGGAGCTGGACGTGAAAATGATAACTGCGTCAGGCTGAAACTAGCAAAAACACTTGCGTCGTGCCTGGCGTCACATTGCGCCGGGAGTATGATAGGGCCTAAAGAGTTTACAGGTTACTTGCCCTACCAAAATCTTCAATGGCCCACCACAAAAATAAATAAACAGTTTTTTAATAAATAATGTTAAATAAAGACAAGTACCCAGTCAGTAATGTATGTATAATGAATTTTGAAGAATGTTGGTAAGTTGATGACACCCATTGTTTTGCTTACTCTGTAAGTCAATGGGTGCTGTCAACTGTCTGGTTACCAACATTCTCTAACCCTCATCCCTCCCTCCCACTTTGTAACACATCCTTCCCTCGTGGGTCAAAATGACCCGAAGCCCTAAAATTATACTTTTTTTTTGTCCAGAAAGCTTATTTCATTTCATTTTGATAGTATTTTTTTTCTACTTTTTAATGCAGTTTTTTGGAGATTTTTTTATTTATTTTTAATTTACCTTTAAATTACTAGATTTTATCAGTAAGTAATAAATAAATAATAATTTAAGCACATTCTTCTCATTCTTTCAACTTAAATTAAAAATAACTCACAATTTCATGCATAACTCTTTTAATTCAGCTCAAAATATCTCACATTGGGTGTCTTTGCTGACCTCTTGTGGAAAAAATATATATATAACATGATATTTCATGACTCTTGCCACTAGATGGTGTTATAGCTCTATATGGAGCGGATTAGCTGTTCTGCTGGGTCCGTTACTCTTCAGTCTGCATTCAGATACACATGTAGATATCATAAAATCATTTTTAGCATTTTTAGGGTTTTCTATGTGTACTGAAGCATTCCTCGCATTCCATTCATTCCTAACGGGGTCAAATTGACCCGTGAGGGAAGGATTTGTTACTTTTTTAATAATAATAAAATTACTTTTTAATTTTCAATAAAAATGAAAAATGAGCTTCGGGTCAAAATTACCCGAGGGAAGGATGAGGGTTAAATTATCTTCTTTTGTGTTCAAAAGAAAGAAAAAACTCATACAGGTTTGGAACAACTTGAGTATGATTAAGTTATGACAAAATAAAACATTTTGGATAAACTATCCCTTTAACATTAATGACACAAAACAGCAGCAGGTATATTAAGCTACTGTCACTTTAAGACCAAATGCACGGATCTGACACACATCAGATATTCTCCAAACTGTTTACATTAATTAATACTTTTTATTTGAACTCCGTTAAGACTGTGCTTATGAGGATACTCTCCAAAACTGGCATTTTTATATAATTTTGTGTGTATTCGTCCATTTAAGCACAATAAGAGCACTCAGTTCGGTAATGAAATGCTGATGTCAAGGATAATGTTCAGCCAGCCAGTTATTATGGCGAAATAAATCCTGACAGCGGGGTCTTGAGTTTATTCTGTGATGAAGACATTCACATAGTAATGCATTGTACTTTTAAAAATTACCATATGTCTAAAAACCATTCTCATCTCCGTGCGTGCCATAACTCTGTCTGACGCACCCACCGTTAGCCTAGCTTAGCACAAAGACTGGAGGTAAACGGCTAGCCTACTGCTCAATAAGTGACAAAATAACACCAACGTTTTCCTATTTACATGTTGTGATGTGTATAGTTCCCTTTCAGTCGGTCACGTTCGACGTACGTCGGACGTCACCGACGAATTGGGATCACTTCTGGGAGCCCCTATCAGCTTCGAGATATAGAGAACGGGCCAATGGCCATTGGCGTGCGAGATTTGCATCTCGCGCTCCGCCCCGTGCTGCGGGTATAAACAGGAGGCGAATGCAGCGCACTATTGTCATTCACTTCGGAGCCGAACACGGTGTTGATGAAGGAGACTGTTCCTGCTTCAGCAGAGAGAGAAAGAGAGAGAACGAGAGAAGACGCTTCTTTGAGTGCTGGGAGAGAAGGCACGATCAGCGGCGGCCGCGAGCTCACTGATACAGTGATAAACTGCTGTTTTTACAGCACTGTTGGTTTGGTGAGGGCGTTCCCAACGGTGAGTGCATACACAGGCTGCACTATTCTCCTGTGTTTTGCCGCGGTCGTTCCTGGGTGCTTCAGCACATTTAAAAGAGATTTCTTCTAAAAGAGCAGCGCGGGTGTGACACTGCGTCTTTTTCAAGACGTCATTCCACCCGTGCGTTTCTGGATGCGGTTGTTTCCTGTCCTTTGACGGCCACGATCCCTCTCGCATAAGCATGTTGAGATTGCGTTCGTGGGTGATCCATGTTCTCTCAGGAGAACGGGATCACGTCGGCGCGTTGTTCGTCTCGCCTTCCTCGTGAGGGTTTGAGTGTTCAGCGCGCCGTGTGCCGTCTAGCTGCCGGCTGACAGCGCGGATTGTCACGGCAACCCAGCGCGTCACTCGGCGCTTTAGATGCGCGGTCGAGACTTAAACCTCAAACGGGGTATTCCCCGATCTAGTTTCTTTTCTGGTGCACCAGAAAGGGGCTACTTCGGCTAATAAGCCTTGGTGACCTGAGGATTACAGTGGGGCTTCCCTGCCGAGTACATCTCCGTGGGCCCTCACTCCTCTATCGCATCGCAAGCATGCTGAGACTGTGTTCGTGGGTGGTTCATGTTCTCTCATGAGAGCATGACCACGTCGGCGCGTTGTTCGTCTCGCCTTCTTCATAGGGGCTTGAGTGTTCAGCGCGCCGTGTGCCGTCTCGACGGCCACGCTCACAGTCTTGCATGCCTGCTGGTAGCTTACAGGTGGGATTGCTGGTTCCAAAAAAAAATAATAATAATAAATTAAATAAATAAATAAATAAATAAAAATAAATAAAGGGGACCTAGCGTTTCATCTGGGGCTCTAGCAGAGGACAGATGTCAATCGCTGCATCGGAGAGAGGGCTGTTATAAGCTGGAAATGAAGATGATGCTGAGTTTCCCACTATAATGGTGTGTGCTCATGCTGAATCAGATTCAGACTTGACAGCCATGCTTTCCTGGGTGGCTGAGGCGTAGTGCAACGCGTAAATCGCCTTGCCCGCCCCCTTGCCTTTTTCCCGGATGTGCATTGGAAAGCTTTGGCAGTGTGGAACTATTTGGTGCCATAATCTGGATAAAGTTTTCCTCTCTCTCACTACCCTCATCGGTGAGGTGGCAGTGCCACTGGCAGGCCACCTCTGCCCTGCGCTCTTAGTGCACGAGGGTAGTTCTGAGCTGAGGTTGAGCTGCGCACCGTGACTGATTTACATTTAAAGTCACAGCGCTGGCCCTTGGCCAGACGATGTCCACCCTGGTCCAGAAACACCCTTGGGCTACCTTGCAGGGGTGTGAGACGTCGCCAGAGTACGCTCTCTCGATGCTCACATCTCACAAGGTGACCCTTTTCGGCGACACTGTCGGTGACTGTGCAGCAGTCCTCCACAGTGCAAAGCAGATGGAACCCCTCAGTCTGCTCGCCATGGGCATCCCACGATGCCACCCGTCTTGGCTGCCAGTCAGCTGAGACGGGTGACCTGGACTTGGTTGAAGCTGCTCTTCCCCGGAGGAGGGCCGGGTGGAGAATCATTGCTAAATTTTGTTCCGCCACCGGTGTTACAGCCAGTGGTACCCAAATTCTTAAGAGCAGTTCCAATACCTCTGGGTCTCGGGAGTTCAGGAATGGCAGCGTGTGACGCTATGAAGCCGCGCCGCTCTCATTCCCCTCCCCACAAGAGGGCGAGAATGGCAGTGTGCGACGCCGGGGAGCCTCGCCACTCTCATTCCCCTCTTCTCAGCGGTGTGAGGACGGCAGTGCGCGACGCTATGCCTCGCCACTCTTGTTCCCCGCTGAGGAAGGAGGTGAGGTAGGCAGTGTGTGACGCCACAAAGCCTTGCCACTCTCTGCCCCTCCTTCAGTCGCCAGCGGACCGCAGCGTATGGCTTGAGAACGCTACCATGCCTTCTCTCATACCCTCCGTCCAACCGTGGGGGCAGGTAGGTGCTGCGTGCGCACTCAGACCCCACTTCAGGACGCTGTGCCTCTTGGGTCGGGTCCCTGCCCTCCACTTCGCTGCCCTACTGCGGGTACGTCTGTGGGGCGGGTGTGTTCATGGTACGGTTTCCGGAAGCCTAGCTAGCACTTCCGGGACGGTCCCGCTGACTCACCTGCACCACCAGGCTCGGCTATGCGATTCAGTTCGCACGGCATCCTCCCAAGTTCTGGGCGTCCACTTCACTGTTGTGTGGAGCTGCGACGCCCATCTTGTGGAAAGAGATCGAAGTCCTACTGGCGAAGGACGCGATTGGAGCCGGTCCCTCCAGCCGACATGAAGTCGGGGTTCTATAACTTCTACTTCATTGTGCCCAAGAAAAGCAGTGGGTTATGACCAATCTTGGACCTGTGAGTCCTGAACCGGGCCCTTCACAAACCGCCCGTTCAGATGTTGACGCAGAAGCGCACTTTCGAGTACATCCGTCCCCAAGATTGGTTTGCAGCGATCGACCTGAAGGTCGTTCCCTTCAGGACTGTCCCTGTTGTGTGAATACAGAGACACGGTGATCAGTCACCTCAGCCTGTTGGGACTTCGGGTCAACTGGGGAAAGAGCAAACTCTGCCCCGTGCAGAGGATCTCTTTTCTCGGTATGGAGCTGGACTTGGTCAATCTGACAGCGCGTCTCACAGAGGAGCGTGTCCAGTCGGTGTTGAACTGCTTGAATTCGTTCAAATGCAGGACAGCGGTACCACTGAAACATTTTCAGAGGCTCCTGGGGCATATGGCATCCGCAGCCGCTGTAACGCCGCTCGGATTGCTTCATATGAGACCGCTTCAACGCTGGCTACACGACCGAGTCCTGAGATGGGCGTGGCACAGCGGATCCCTCCGTGTCCCCGTGACTCCGAGGTGCCGCCAAACCTTCAGCCTGTGGTCGGACCCTTCGTTTCTACGGGCAGGAGTTTCCCTAGAACAAGTGTCCAGGCATGTTGTTGTCTCCACGGATGCCTCATCCACCGGCTGGGGTGCCACGTACAACGGGCTTGCAGTTTCGGGTCTGTGGACGGGGCCTCAACTGCAATGGCATATCAATTGCCTCGAGTTGTTAGCAGTTCGTCTTGCGCTGGGCCGCTTCAAAACGCCGCTACTAGGCAAGCACGTTCTGGTCCGTACGGACAACACTGCGGCCGTTGCGTACGTCAACAAACAGGGTGGTCTACGCTCCCGTCGCATGTCTCAACTCGCCCGCCATCTCCTCCTATGGAGTCAGAAGCATCTGAGGTCGCTTCGTGCCATTCACATTCCGGGCCTGCTCAATCGTGCGGCCGACGAGCTCTCACGACAGCCAGTGCTCCCCGGAGAGTGGAGACTCCATCCCCAGGTGGTCCAGCTGATCTGGAGTCGCTTCGGGACCGCACAGGTAGATCTGTTTGCCGCCCCGGACACGACCCACTGCCAGTTGTTTTATTCCCTGACCGAGGGGACCCTCGGCTCGGATGCGCTGGCACACAGCTGGCCCCGGGGCCTACGCAAGTATACGTTTCCCCCAGTGAGCCTTCTTGCACAGACTCTGTGCAAGGTCAGGGAAGACGAGGAGCAAGTCCTGTTGGTTGCTCTGTATTGGCCCAACTGGACTTGGTTCTCGCGACAGCACCTCCCTGGCCCATTCCTCTGAGGAAGGACCTCCTGACTCAGAGACGGGGCACCCTATGGCACCCGCGTCCGGTGTCTGGTCCCTGGACGGGACGCGGAGGTTCTAGGTGGCCTACCACAGGCTGTGGTAGACACCATCACTTCCGCTAGAGCTCCCTCTACGAGGCGCCTCTATGCGTTGAAGTGGAACCTGTTCGTCGACTGGTGTTCTTCTCGCTGAGAAGACCCCCGGAGATGTTCGGTCGGTTCTGTGCTTTCCTTCCTACAGGACGGGTTGAAGCGAAGGCTGTCTCCCTCCACCCTCAAAGTCTATGTTGCCGCTATCGCCGCTAATCATGACATGGTAGGTGGTAAGTCTCTAGGGAAGCACGATCTGATCGTCAGGTTCCTGAGGGGGGCGAGGAGACTAAAACCGCCTCGCTCTCCCTCTATACCCTCTTGGGACTTAACTCTGGTGCTAACCGCACTGCAGAGGGCGCCCTTTGAGCCTTTGCAGTCAGTTGAGTTAAAAATCCTGTCTCTGAAGACAGTACTCCTGACTGCATTGGCCTCTATCAAGAGGGTAGGGGACCTGCAGGCATTTTCGGTCGACGAATCGTGCCTGGAATTCGGGCCCGGTAACTCTCATGTAATCCTGAGACCCCGGCCCGGATATATGCCCAAGGTTCCCACCACTCCCTTCCGGGACCAGGTGGTGAGCCTGCAAGCGCTGCCTTCGGAGGAGGCAGACCCAGCCCTAGCTTTTCTCTGTCTAGTCCACGCTCTGCGGACTTACGTGGACAGAACGCAAAGCTTCAGGACCTCAGAACAGCTCTTCGTCTGTTATGGAGGCCAGCAGAAGGGAAAGGCTGTCTCCAAGCAGAGGATGGCCCACTGGATAGTGGATGCCATCGTCTTG
Organism: Rhinogobio ventralis; assembly: GCA_039654625.1. NCBI lineage: Eukaryota > Metazoa > Chordata > Actinopteri > Cypriniformes > Gobionidae > Rhinogobio > Rhinogobio ventralis. Next base: position 31,424,400 of record CM077215.1, read on the forward strand.
GCGTACCAAACCCAAGACGTGCCCTGCCCGCTCGGGTTAAGAGCCCACTCCACTAGGGGTGTAGCTTCTTCCTGGGCGTTGGCTCGTGGCGCCTCGCCGACAGATATTGTAGAGCTGCGGGCTGGGCGACACCTAACACGTTCGCTAGATTTTATAGCCTCCGTGTAGAGCCGGTATCTTCCTGTGTGCTCGCTTCCCATAGTCAGTAACACCGAAGTGCCCGTTCTAAGTGTCGGCTTGCTGCGCCACTCCCTTCCCTTTGGAACGGATACGTGCGCTTATATGCTCCAGTCGAGTTCCCCAGAACGGCGAACCCTGTTGAGTCCTCCGCAACCCGCGGCAGTCGGATGTGGCGGAGCGTCCGACGCCAGGTCTAACACTCGTATGCATTGGTGGAACTTGTGTTAGGCTGGGTTCCATATGTTGTGACCCCCACGGCGGTCCCATATGTGTATTCTTCCACGGTACGGCTCCCTACGGCGAGCCCGTGTCTTTCCCTCGGCAGAGCTCTCTGCCGTCTCAGTTAGGTGTTGTTCCCCCGCCTGTTTGGCCGGGGCCACCCCTGGGACTTCCGTATGTTGCACTGCCCACGGCCAGTCCATACGTGTATTTTCCACATGGTAACTCCCTTCGGGCATGATGTGGCTTCCGCAGCGTCCCTCTGGGCACGCTTTCCCAGCGGTATCCAATAGTCTGCTGAAGTGGGTCTTGCGGAACAGCAGTGTGACTTCCCTGCGTGAATTCCCCGCCCGGAACAGACGGGGTCTGAGGGGCTCTCGCTGGGCGCTGGAAGTGGTAGTAACTGTGGCGTTTTCCAAAGGGATCCCAATTCGTCGGTGACGTCCGACGTACGTCGAACGTGACCGACTGAAAGGGAACGTCTCGGTTACGTATGGTAACCCTCGTTCCCTGAAGGAGGGAACGGAGACGTACGTCCCGTCGCCACAGTTGCTGTACCATCACTGCATGGCCGAGTCACTAGTTCGGCTCCTCAGTGAAAAACAATAGTGCGCTGCATTCGCCTCCTGTTTATACCCGCAGCGCGGGGCGGAGCGCGAGATGCAAATCTCGCACGCCAATGGCCATTGGCCCATTCTCTATATCTCGAAGTTGATAGGGGCTCCCAGAAGTGATCCCAATTCGTCGGTGACGTCCGACGTACGTCTCCGTTCCCTCCTTCAGGGAACGAGGGTTACCATACGTAACCGAGACGTTACATTGTGTACTAAGACCGACGGAAAATGAAAAGTTGCAATTTTCTAGACCGATATGGCTAGGGACTATACTCTCATTTCTGCATAATAATCCAGGAACTTTGCTGCCGTACCATGGGTGCAGCGGCGCAATGATATTACGCAGAACCTGAAAATAGGCTAACTTCCATCAACATAACCAACGTGACAACCTGCTTGCACAGAGGGCGTGCTGGGGACTATTTCAGGCGCTGCGTAATATTATTGCGCCGCTGCACCCATGGTACGGCAGCAAAGTTCCTGGATTATTATCACAACATGTAAATAGGAAAATGTTGGCGTTATTTTGTCACTTATTGAGCAGTAGGCTAGCTGGAGCCGTTTACCTCCAGTCTTTGTGCTAAGCTAGGCTAGCGGTGGGTGCGTCAGACAGAATTATGGCACGCACGGAGATGAGAATGGTATGTATGGACTTATCTAACTCTGGGGGATACAGTGAATAAGCTAAAGTCCCAAAAAGTCGGCGTGTTCCTTTAAAGCTGAAGTCCATAAGTTTTGCCTCTTTATCGCCATCTCTGTTTGAAACCTGCAATTGCAGTTATTTGCGGAATTGTCGTCTTTACATGAGTCGTGCATCGGCACGGCTCCTCAGCGCGGATGAATCTAATGTTTTGAGGAGTGTGTGTGGCTGTCATTCACCGCACGGGTGTGGATACTGTAGTTCGGAATCACAGATTCTAGATCTTGGAAGTATGACCAAAATAAGAATTTTCCCAGCAAAATGTCAACTTAACAAGTAAGTAGGCTAACATGTCTGCCTCTTTTGTTCAGATCAACTGAGAAAAAAAAGCATTACAATAAATCGTGCTAAATCTAACGATCGCTTAGCTCATATCACATCAAACTGTGCAAATTATTATTATTATTATACTTTGTTTTCAAATTGTTAATGTTAACAACATCCGCATTGCGTGACTGTATTTGCGTTACCTGTAGATTTCAATTTCTGTACAGTCTAATCTCTAATCGTCATACCATTCGAATTTCATATAAAGAAATTGTTATTTTAACCCAGAAACGCAAATTAATGTTCCTTAGAAATAACTGGTTCTCTTTGAAATACATTTTTTTTGTATTATCCGCAGTCCGAAGTCTTTTGCTTTTGACTACGGGTGAATCTCCAGTTGTCACTGATGATTGTCGTTTGGTCCTTTCTGGATTACAGTCTGCTATCAAAATGATACATTTAATTATTCCAGCTGCTGTGAGAAAAGGCTATAAATGATCCGCCACCTGCAGCATCCTCACATGCGCCACAGCCTACTCTGGACTCCTTCTTTATGTATACAGACATGGCGTAATGATGCAAAGACATGCTCGAATTTCCTTGTGGAAATCCACCAGTACCACTTAAATTATAACACATTATTACAAGCTTACTGTTGTGAATCGGGCTAAGGTAAGGAGATAATTTTGACCACTGGCTGGTTATGTACTTGTTAAAAAATTGATTTTGAGCCAAAAAAAGTTATGGACTGCAGCTTTAAATAATTGTTTTAGTTTTCTTATTTCCTCTATTTGGAATACCACAGAAAATACGTCTCTACTACCTGATATTTATCACTAAAATACATGTCTTTAGACATCACTCACAGCGAATCAGAACCGCTCTCTGTCTGTCAATCATTTGATGCCCGACATCTGATTGGCTGCGACGTCTGTGGAGGGCGGGGTTTCGGAGGGAGGGTTTGGTTGAATCACGAGCCCGCTGTATCGTCACGTGTCACCACTAGATGGCAAGAGGGACATTTGCTGCAGCCAAGACAGGAAACGTGAGTTACATGAATCTGCCAAACTCTCATTATAATGTCTGCTGCTGCTGCTGCTGTACAGATGAAGCATGAACATTCATTTACAGCAAGAGGCCATACAGTGTGTAAATTCACGTGAAAAAACATAGCTGGAGTTATTTGTTTACTCTGGATGTGTTCAGTGTGCTGAGCATTGTTGTTTAATTGGATTAAATAATGCAAATATAATTAGAAAAGGAAAGATTGTGAAGACAAAGCTTAATTTTAGTTTTAAAAAGCCTTGCCTGAGAGTTTAATACTTTTAAAATGCCATTAGGCTTGATGCTGGCCATATACTTTTAATACTAGGCTACAGTATAATATATATAAATAGTTTTATTTTTAACTGTTTGACATCTTAAGTTTCTCAATATTGTTCACAGACTTTACAGCATTATCAATAGACATCTATAGGATTTTTTTTTATTCTGCAACAATTTACACTAAGGCCTCATTATGAATTTCCTAAAACGTTTTTATTTTACAGAATTTATTCATCTTTGTTAATGTTAGTAAATAAAAATACAATTGTTCATTGTTTGCTCATGATAGTTCACGACGAGCATTGATTAATGTTAACAGATAACTTTTGCTTTTAATAATGCTTTAGTAAATATTGAAATTAACATTACCTAAGAATTATAAATGCTGTGTTCATCATTAGTTCATGTTAGTGTAACTGTAAATCACTATTTCATTCTCAGGTTTTAAAAATGCTATGTTGTATTCTGAAGCTAATGTGCACAAATATTTCCATTTATATTCACATTGAATTTGAGATTTGTGTATTGATCTGATGTGAAGATATCTGTGTGTGTGCAAATGCGTCCGGTTGAACTGTTACTCCAGTTATTCTGAGCTATAGATTGTCTGGTGAAGGGTGAGTGATCGATACCCATCTGGAGTGATACCCATCCTATCTCACCGCTGCCAAAAGCTCTGACAGCGTCACTCAATAGGTCACAAAGTCAGCAGGACGGGCGTTATATCACACACAGCCAGCCAGCACCAACATCAGGAGACATGGAGAGCGCTGGTCTGGCTCTTATGACATTGCTTGTGTCAGATGTTTCTCCTAATGCAAATATAACTAAATGATACAATAGAGTAGACATACAGTAAGAGTATAGGAATATAACACACATATGTGGATGGAGGAGTCCCATGTGAGATGAAACATCTGAGGCTCTGTCCCAAATGGAGCCCCAATTCCTTGCGAAGTCCACACTTTCGCGATGTAATGCCACTTTGAATGTTGGGTAGAAGTCATTGGCTGCAAAGGTGGAGCTTGCGAGCACCCTTCTGAAACTTAAAACAGGGCCTGAGAAGAAGGCATGAAACGGAGGTTGCGACCGTCTCTTCTTCCTTTTTGTGATGTATATCCGAGTGAAACTGCTTCTCAAACAAGAACAAATGTAGGGCGGGGCTTGATTTTGTCTGTGGGGAATTGATTGGATGGTTGTGGTTTGCTATTGGTGGATCTCATGTGAGAGCTGTCGCTGATTCAAGATTACGAGGCACATGAATTTAAATAATGACGTCATTTATAATAAACAGCAATATTCCATTAAAAAAAAATCATGATTTCATCATGAATTTAAAGGAAACATGAGACATTTTACTTCTCTGAGTGAATTCTAGGATATTCAATGAGAAAAAAATAGGGTATTGCTTAAGAAGAAAACAGGAATGTGCATTAATAAAGTAGAAAAAGTCATTTTTATATGTATAGAACAATTAAAAAAATTTTTAATGCAGTGTGCATGTTCTTTATTTTTTGCATTCATATTTTGGAGAAATATCTAAGATTTTTCTTTGTGGTGCTTTTAGCTGCTCAGGTTCTTCTGATGCGTAAGTGAGCCGTTTTGATATTGTGCATCAAATGTATTCCCAGGTGCAACCCTTCCCTGGAGTGATGCATGACGCACTCAGAGTTTTCTTCTCTCTCATCCATCCGCTGAGAGGTTTTTTTTTTGCGATCAGTCGGCTCAGTGTCCCTGTGTTCTGGGATAAAGTGGCTGGCGATATAGGTTCTTTATGTATTTATGCATGAGCTGAGTTTTGTGGCATGCACCATTCAACCTGTTGTGGATTATTTGATCTGGTGCATGTTTGCCTGGTTTGTTTTGTTTGGGCAAGTTTGGAAGCATTCTTACTGCAGGAAATGGAATGTAGATACACAATTAAACCTCTTGAGCGCTTGTCTAAACATGTTTGGTTAGAGGTGTACATTTCCTCAATACCATGTTGCAATATCATTACAAAAAATGGCATTTTTTGTATTCCCATTCTCATGATTGTAGCACTGTCATATGCAATCTAAAAGTCGGATGAGTAAGATGTTTTTAAAGATACTCAGCAAGGCTGCATTTTTTCGTATTTTATGTAAAGTAATATGGATTGGATACATCAGTTCAATTGATGCTCTTGTAACTATTAGGAGATTAAAAGTTGAGGGGGTGGCAGTGTAATTTCCACATGTGTTTCTGTAGTAACTCAGACATGACAAAGAAATAATAATTTTAAATAATTTTACTTGCAAAAGATTGGATAAACTACATCTCTGTTATGGATATGCACTTTTGGATAAAGAGTGCATCTGTACTCTTGTTAAAGAGGACCTATTATGCCCTTTTACAAAGTCTTGGTGTTGTTTTTGGGCTCTACTAGAGCAGGTTTTCCTGCTTTAATGTTGATTATTTCCCTCATATTCTCCATTGTTTCAGCTCCTCTCTTCCCAGTCTGTCAGTAACGCTCTGTTTAGTTCCTGTCTCTATGAAGCCCCTCCTTCTGAAAAGCATAATGTGCTCTGATTGGTCAACTGGAGCAGTGTGTTGTGATTGGTCAAGCGCTTTGAGTGTGTTTGGGAAATGTCCCGTCCCTTACCATAACCACCAGTTTCAACACACTACTAACTAACTCAACCAGGCCCCGCCCCTTTATTCTGCATATTAATTATTTAAACAAGGAATATTGTGATGTGTTGGTTCGCAGAAGAAAACTCAAGACTACAATGGAGGCGTTTCAAGGAGTTCAGAAACAATGACACTGAAATAGAGAAGAACTCCCGCTAGAGGGACTTTGTGCTTTGGAACTTTGCAGAGCTTTTTCATGCTCAAACAGCAACATTACACACTCTTTTTTGGTTCTGTGCGGTTGCCAGCGTTCAGTGTGACATCTCTGAACAACTGGGCAAGAGGCGAGGATAGGGAGGAGGGCAGCTTTAGATGTTTGTGTTCCTATGCCAACCAACTAGACTGACCTTCAGCCCGGCTGCTAATCACTTCAAAGTCATTCTCATCAACTACCAAGACTGAACCACTGTGATTCATCACAGTCATTAGGACAGGCAGCTTTTATCTGGACCACCTCTGAGAAAAACAAATCATTTGGCTTTCAGTCTGCAATGGGCCGCACACACATATACACAGATGAGCCAAAACATTATGACTACCTGCCTAATATGGTGTTGATCCTCCGTGTGCCGACTCACCAAGGCAAGGACTCTACAAGAGTCCTGAAGGTGTCCTGTGGTCTCTGGCACCAAGATGTCAGCAGCAGGTCCTGTTGCGAGGTGAAGCCACCGTTGATCAAACTTGTTGGTCCAGCACATCCCACAGATGCTTAATTGGATTGAGATATGGGGAATTTGGAGGCCAAATTTGGTTTCCTCAAACCATTCCTGATCAATGTGTGCAGTGTGGCAGGGTGCATTATCCTACTGAAAGAGCCACTTCCACCAAGGAACACCATTGTCAAATGTGTTATTATGTGTCAAATTGACGTGCACATGAATGGCCGGATCCAGGGATTCCCAGCAGAACATTTTCCAGAGCATCACACTCCCTCCCTCGCTTGCCCTCGTCCCAAAGTGACCTTGGTGCCATCACTTCCCCAGGTAAACGGCGCACACGTACATGGCCGTCCACGTGATGTAAAAGAAAACGGGATACATCATTTCGCCCATTGTAGGCGCTTTCGACGGTGGATTGAGTCATCATAGTCACTCTGATATGTCTGCGGCAACACAGCCCTCATGTTGTGACACATTCCTCCCATAACCATCATTAATATTTTGTGTGACTTCTTGTGCCACAGTAGACCTTCTGTTGCCTTAGACCAGACAGGATAGTCTTTGTTGCCCTCTCGCATCGATGAGCCTTGGGCGTCCAACACCCTGTCTCCAGTTTGTGGTTTGACCCTTATCAGGGCACTATTGGTAAATTCTCAGCACTGCTGACCGGGATCGACACACAAGCCTTGCTGTTTCAGAGATTCTAAGACCCAGTCGCCCTGCCATAACGATTTGGAAGTCACTCAGATCTTTATTCCTACCCATTTCTCCTGCATCCAACACGCTGAGTACAAGAAATGATTATGTGCTTATCATATAATCTACCCAGATCTGTTTGATCGGACCACACTGGCCAGCCTTCGCTCCCCACGTGCCGCCCATGACCCTGTCGCCGGTTCTCCACTGTTCCTTCCTTGGAGCACTTTTGATAGATACTGACCACTGTAGACCGGGAACACCCCACAAGAGCTGCAGTTTTGGAGATGCTCTGACCCAGTCGTCTAGCCATCACAATTTGGCCCTTGTCAAACTCGCTCAAATCCTTGTTGTTTTGCAAGGCCGGTTGACACAATGCCCGCTAGAAAACACCCTGCCAGGGCAGCGCTCGCCCTCATAATTGTCATGAAATCCTAAATTACCTTTTGGGAATTTGGGATGCTAGAAATTCTCTTTTACGGTTGTCGGTCAGGCAGCTGACATCTCCGGGATCTGTTTACTACTTTCCATGTAATTGATACATCCGCATGCCCGAATTGATCCAGTGCCTTAGATGCTTATCTTGTTTTGTGAAAGAGGAAGCCCTTGCCATGCTGTGCCAACCCAGTGTCCATGCATGGGCACACATTTTTGGTTATGTACAGAATTCAGACATTGCATTGATCTTTTTTAATTAAAACATTTTCTCATTTGATTTTCTCACATCGTGATGTCTTAATACTTCTAGATTAGATTGAAAAGCAAATTAGTGGAAAGCAAAACCCAATTAAATCGGGTGTTGCCAGGTTATTCATCTCAGAATGATAGATTGCATAAGGTCAGTTTTTTTTAAAAGCCTTACGTAAATGATTACGCGAGGGGAACGTCAACAGCGCACCTCTGGGCTAAATCTTGATTACTTCACAGTCCTGATGTAGTTCCATTGCTGACAGAAACATGTTTATTAGTTTGATCCATTAACAACCAAGAATAAACGTAACCGTGTGTTTACAACCTTGCAGATGTTCTCTAACTTTTTGTGTTTGCGCTGTGGCCGAAGTGCTACTCTCCTGTTTTCCCAGACATCCCTAGATTTATTCGTATTTATTATTTATACACTTATGTCCCTTAGGTGCTTGAATTGATTGGATCCTAACAGCTCTATATTGTTCAAAAGTCTGGGGCTGGTAAGATATTTTTAATGTTTTTCAAAGAAGTCTCTCATGCTCACCAAAGCTGCATTTATTGGATCAAAAGTACAGTAAAAAATTGTGAAATATTATTATAATTTAAAATAACTGTTTCCTATGTGAATATATTATAAAATAAAATGTATTCCTGTGATCAAATCTGAATTTTCAGCATCATTACTCCAGTCTTCAGTATCACATGATCCTTCAGAAATCCTTCTAATTATGCTGATGTGCATTTTAATGGTTAGGCCTACCTGTATAAACACATTTGACATTTAGCTTCAAGCTTAAGCATTTTATAGCCGTTGACTTCTGCTACTGCTTGCCGATGATTTTTTTTTCTCGCTTCAGTGGAATTTTTTAATGGCAGTATTAAAATGTAAATTACATGTTTCTTCCACAAAAGCCACAGCTAATTTCTGGTTTCTCTCTCTTTGTTCCTCTGTAATTTCTCTGTGATCTGCTGAGAGACATGAGCAGTGGCTGCATAAACTAGCGTTACAGTAGGTGTTGTATTACAGGAAATAAGGCACATCAGAGATTCGTTTGGTAACAGTGTCTCATTTACATTGCTCTGACAGTCACGAAAGCTTCACATTAATGAAACACCTTATTTGGCGCTGCTAATAAGATTTCTTCTCTCTTTTCAAACCGACAATCAGTCCTAATGGCACGCAACCACCAGATCAAATAGTGTGCATCGATAGGGGAGGTCGGCCACACTTTGCATTTAGAGTATCTTTATTTTTTTAAAGTTAGTTTGTGTAGACGTATATAAATTGTGTTTTGGCTACAAAAAAACGCTACTGTCGTATCCCAGGACACGAATACATAAAGTTATACAATGCATGTTGTCACACTATATGGAGTAAGTTGTCAAATAGCCTATTATAGCCTTTTAAGCAAAACATTGTCCATCAAAAATTCTAGTTAAGAAATTGTATGTAAAATTACATAATTGACCGGCCCTGGAAACAATAATATATATATTTATTATATTATATATATATAGCACATAAAGGAACAATGTGACATGCAAGCATGGCTGGGAGCTTCAGAAAACGGCAACAATAAGTAATTAAAGATGTTTTTAGAGTATTTTAGTCAAAATGGCTGAAAAATCACAAATACAATCACTGTAATATGATTAACGTGCTTATCACTTTTGACCAATTATCAAATTATTATGGTGTGGTCAGGTGACAATGACACAAAAATGACAACGTTTGGTGTCAATACGCCAAAGCATTGCAGAGTTACAGTTTTAGAATCGGCTTGGGATCAATCATGCCAACAAATTCGTTGATGCGTTACTCGAGAACGGTTTGGTCTATTGAAGAGCTTTTGATATCTTTTTGCCGGCATGGTCTGAAGATGATCTGAGCCAATTTTGGGGAAAATCATACCAACGGTCTAGGAGGAGTTAAAAAAAAGTAGGTTTCCAAAGAAATTTAAAATGGTGGACAGCAAGTTTGAGGAAATATGGCATAATTGGTATCATTGTTCTCGGCATGACCGAAGGACTCTATAAAGACCAGTTTCATTAATCAAAAGTTATTAGCATTTGACCACAAGGGCTGTCTCGAAATTGTGAGTACCTTTAGGGCATGGTCCGAATGACACATACTGAATTTAGTAATGATATGTTAATGCGTTCTAAAGATACAGCATTTTAGGACAAAATTCAAAATGGCCGACGGCCACAATAGCCAATATGGGAATTGGGTATCAATTGACTCGGCATGATGCACTGAATCAAAAGAGACAAGTTTCAGAAGTTATAAGCAAAAAGCCAATTTTTCTTATCTCCTGACCAGTAGGTGGCACTGTGCCGAAACACTGCATGTAGCCTCAGGTCATGCTTTTGATGACCTGTACCAAGTTTGGTCTGAATATGCTTAAGTTCTGCGGAGATATAGCCGCGTGACCAATTTGGCGTGCTCTTCATCTAATTCGTTTGCGCGTTATTCAAGAACGGTTGGGTTTATCAAAAAGCTTTTGATAACTTTTTGCCAGCATGGTCTGAAGATGATCTGATTAAATTTTCATGAAACATCAGACAAAGCGTCTAGGAGGAGTTCGAAAAAGTTTTTTCTGAAAATTCAAAAGAGCGGAAAAATTTTCATGATGGAAAATGACATCATATAAATGATGTCATCCGGATATTGAATACAATTTGCTACAATGGTTGTTTATAGCCTAGCCTATATCCTAATTAGACTTTCTATCCAAAAACGTATAAATGTACTGCAATATTTCGTGTGACAACTAGCCCTAGTGCAAAATGAACTAGTAAAGATCACACTTAATAAGGCTTTTTTTATATCCAGTCACTTAAAAGTTTGTGTCAACGTGCCAAACTAATGGTTTGCGCGTGTCCCAGCATTCACAGCTGGAAGTCACACTGCACCTATTTCACAGGAAGACATTTTGTTATATTGATGTGCGCTGTATACTGTATAATAGTGTGAAATAAATCTGTTATGAGTGTTTTCTTTCCTCGGGCCGGACTGGAGCTGTGGACTCATTAGCACGTCCTCACACGTCCTCGTCTCCTGCAGTGCCTGTCAGGATTGGACACTGTCGCTAAGGCCATTAAGTCTGTCAGAGCCTTACAGAGCTACAGCGTTTAGCATTCAGCAGCGTTTTTAATGGGCATGTACATACACGTGTGGGATATAAGTGCTGACATAATGAAGGCACAACAAATATTGAAAGGAGAAATGTTTATAGGACATAATACAACAAACTGCATGCTTTTTTGTGGGATAGGAATCAGATTGTGTTTGGAAAATCTCATTCACACTGTGATATTCAGCATCATTAAGCTATTAGCTACAAAATGTGTCTATATTTACTCCAGATGTTTATCATCTCTCAGCTTGTCTTGTGCTGGCTGCATGTTTTGGATATTCTAGTTCACTGGCCTTGGGTTTGAGATCTTATTTTTGACTTCAGCGGTTTTGTTTGAGGTTTAGAAGCATCATAGAATTATTCTTTTTTTCATCATCTATCTGTCTCTAATTGTTTGTTTTTCTTATGAGCGATATGAAATTATTTTCCAGAAATTCACTGAGGGAAGGGTGGAATCTCTTCACTTTGGAGAAATGAGATTATAAACAAAGATTTGACCTTGTACACTCTCAGTACTGCAGTCCTTAGAGGCCTGTTTTAGTTTAGTTTTTTTCTGATGCTTTTATTTAAGGCTGACACATTGAATATTCACAATTATTTAGCCTGCATTTGTGAATATTGCAATGATTTTAATGCAGTTTTTATTTGGATATTAATTTTCGTCAGTAACATCCGTCATTCCATCCATCCATCCATTCATTCGTCATTTCATTTATCCATCATTCCATTCATTCATCCATCCATCCATCCATCCCTCCATCTATTCATCATTCTATCCATCCATCCATTCATCTTTCCATCCATTCATCCATCCTTCTATCCATTCGTCTTTCCATCCATCCATCCATTCGTCATTCCATCCATCTATCCATTCGTCTTTCCATTCATCCATCCATTTGTCCGTCCGTCCATCCATCCATCCATTCGTCCATCCATCCATCCATCCATCCATTCGTCATTCCATCCATCCATCCATCCAGAAATAAAGAATATCATCAAAAAGCTGACAATATTGGCCTGTAATTTTTTTGTTCATTTGGTTTGTGTAGTAAATATTAACTTATACAAAGTGTCTATTAGGAAGGTCTATTGTGTGCCTGTATATGTCAGGTTGCGTTTCCATTCACTGCGTGCTTTCCCTCCTTGGAAAATGTCACACTTTGAACCCCAAGCCAAAGTTGTTGCACAGCAAAACTATCCTCTTTTTTTTTTTTTTTTTTTGCTCTTGGATAACACATTAGACCCAATGCATTATCTTCACTTCAAAGGGCTTTTCAGAGTGATTGTGTGCTGGATTATTTTCCATCAAGCTGATCAAACAAGATGAAGATCACAAAACCTGTAAGAGGAACTGTGCATAAGTCATGCTGGGATCCTGGGGTTTGTTTTCACCTCCGTGTCACCTCTATTGTAGAGGAATTAATTTGATCTGGATGTGTCTCTGTGCTGTCTGATCTGAGGACAGAACATTACAGCTTTGATAAATTACCCTTAAATCATCTACTTTAAGAAATATCCTGGGTGAGATTGACCTTGATGTCTTTAGACAGCATCTGTGGAATGCTGATTATCACAATAACTTAGAGATCTACAAATTGTTTCTGAAAGAAAACGGGAACAGCTACTTCTGAATGGTCAGATTATACTTACTGTAAATACCACTTTGAAAATTAGACCTCAAAAAGATGAATTATACAGTTTGACAGCTCAAACAGCAGACATATTTGTTGAAAAATTCAATGTATTAATTGAAATGTGTGATAATGGACAGTTGCAAATGCTGTCAATTCATCTAAATTTATTTGTATAGCACTTTTCACAATACATGCAGCTTTACAAAAATGATGTCCATAGATGTTGCTATTTGGTTGCTGAGGTGTTCTGAGGCTATTTAAGTTTAGTTTAGTTTCCATGGTGTCATCTTATTTTTAATGTAAATCCCCAAAAAATCTCAATGTTGAGGAATTTTTCAGCCATTTTACCATGAAACTGGTAAGAAATCAAGCTGAGATCCCTAAGCATGAGCAATAGTAATTTAGATAATAGTAGATAGATGCTATTTACACTAAGTGCAAATAGCAATAGATGCTATTTACTAAGTGAAAATAGTGATATATTCTATTTACACCATATAAAAGTAGCAGTTCTTTGCAATATAAATAGTAATTACATGTAATTTATACTTTATTTTGACAGATACATACTATTTGCACCTCAGTATTTTTGTACATTAACAGGATGCAATAATAATATAGAGTATAAATGATTATATTTATTCAAATTATTAAATGGATGCCGCCTTAAACCCTACACCGACCCCTAACCCTAACCAATAAATGCTTTTATTATTATTAAACATTTCATTAGGCACTTTATTTCCACATTTATAACATTTTCTTAATTTTTATTGAAAGTAAATGCCTTTCCGATGTGAATTGTGATGAGAAAAGAGAGAAGAGCGAGCTCTGCAAAAGGCGGATTCGAACCCGTGTTGATCGCGTCAAAACAACGATCTGTTAGCCATACAGTTTACTGATGGCACCACTGAAGATGTTGAATTACCAGTTGTTGTTTTTTATGTTGTTTGGCACAGCCAGGCATTGTTAGGCGGAGCTAGTGTGAATAGCACTTGCCAACAAGGCACGCTATTTGCACTTGGTGTAAATAGACACTCCGAAAAAGTAATCAGCATCTGTTGAGGCAAACAAGCCTTCCTTAACGTCCTTAGGAAAAACAGCCTTTGCTGTGATTTTTTTTTAATCAAAACAGTAGTGTTTGTGGACCAAGTACTGTCCTCTGAGATGTACATGCCTAGAAACTTGAAACTGGACACTCTCTCCACCCGTTGATAAATACTGAAGTGTATTCCAGCTGCTGTGCTCTCCCAAAGCTGATGATTAGCTCCTTAGTTTTTTCTGTTTTAAGGGTCAGGTTATTCTTAGCTGAAGTCAACAAATGACATATTGTAACAATGTTGGTAGTATGTGTAAATGAAAGATATTTGCTCTATCTCTGTGTTACCTGGACAGAGAAATTCTGTTGGATGACGCAAAACAAACTTCAGTACTTACGCATTTTTGTGTCCCCACCCCGGACTTTCAGATCTCACAATTAAATAACATATTTCAAATCAGCAACAAAATATGACATCAACTGTACCATAAATGTTGTTTCTTATGCACAAATATCGTTAAAAAGCGTATTTTTCATGCTAGATGAGCCAATGCACTTGTGCAGTCGTAAGCACGAGTCTCAGGTTTCTATGGGAACCGGAGCTTCTAACTGCAGCTGCAGTGACGCAATGACTCTTTTACTTTAGAGCATTATATTGTGCGTTGCAGTTTCTCCCATTCATGAGTAATATCAGTTAACCGTCTTTCTGTATCTATAGTCTTTGCTAAAATGCGCTGGATCCTTCACTGGAAATCAAAAATAACTGTTTGATGAAAAGGAACAATACAAGTCAACTCGACACCATTGGGACTAAAAGTTTGCTAAGTAGTTTTTCCTAATCTCGCAAGTGTTTGAATCAAGCCTATTCAATAGAGCACAACAGTCAGGTTCCAGAAGTAAAAACTCCATTAGTTTTCTCTATCTGGAAATAGATTTTTAACGATAATTTCACTTATAAACTTGTTAATCGATGGTATTTTCTTCTGCTGAAGCAGTCATCCGGCATTATTTCAACATATTATTTTTAACTAATCACGTTTATCATCAAAATTTGTGGGGGGAAAACTACATTACCCATAATGCTGTACAGAAAACTCCACCAATCAGAGATTCGTTACGAGCATAACACGCCAAAAAAGCTCTTTAGCTCCGCCCACTCTCATGAAGCACTGCGAATGATGTAATCGAGTCGGAAATGATCTCTAATCAAAATATGATATATTTTGTAATAAACTTAAAGAACATTGTTTTTATATACAATATATAATAAAACAAATTTAATGAGTAATTTTATATTTCTCCATAGTTTTTAATTCGATTATGTTCTTTCCCTCATTAAAGCCATTAGGTACCTTTTTGTATTTTTGTCTGATTTTCAGCTACTTTTTTGCTTCAAATCAAAGTTTGTAATGTTATGATTCATTGACCATTACCTCATGGATTATAACGCTTTAACCAAGACTATTTTAAAATCTCTAAGATGAAATCTTTAAGAGAAATGATTGGAAAAAATACTTCGGGAACCAATGCTTCTGAGAAAGTGGGCCGGCACTGTTGCAGTTAGAGTGGGGGTGGCCTTAGACGTGACACGCCCAGTGCATTGTGAGTGTTGAAGTTTTCCTACCTATTTGGCAAAAGGAAGGACAACAGCCCTTTTTCTCTTGTCAGGTAGCACCGATTTCTTGCCTTTCTACCACATAGACAGTCAAGTTTAATTAAAACCTCATTTTGCCAGTGGTGAAGTACCCCTTTAAATGTTGAGATTTTCTTGATGGTCCTATTAAAATGAGCATTGGTTGATTGTTGATGTGTTTAATGCATGTTGTTGGCATCACATATAATTGCATATTGCAATTGCACTTTGTTTTGTCCACCTAACAAGCATATTGTAAGATCTGTCTGGCCTTAAGCAGAGCTGTGAAGCCGTCTCTCCAGCATGAGTAAATAGCACTACCTCATTTATATTCTGTTTTTTGCCTGTCAGTTGTTCTCATTTCTCCCTGGTTTTCATGAATCAAGTCGAGCTCCTACCCTCAGTCTGACGTCACGACTCCCCATGTTGCTGCGCAGAGTCGCAGACGTGAGACGATTGCCAATTTCTCTCCCCGCCTCGTCAGAGACAAACACTCTCTCAGGACGAGCGCTAAGCTCAGTCGGCGCGTGCACTGAATAGCAAACAGCTCTCCATTGACAGCGAAGGGTTCACACGGCGACTGTCAATCACTCGTCAGGGTCTCTCCTCTGACTGCATTACATGCTGTGTTTAATGAAGTGCCCTTCGAAGTGTTTGTCTCCTCTGAAGTGCTCACAGTTAGACATGTGCACGCTCCAGAAACTGCTCCAATAGAGACGCTAACAGCTGCCTAAGACAGTCATTGTGAATTAAAGGGGACATGTCATGAAAAGCAGGGTTTGAAAAAAGAGTTTGTTGTACTATGTAGACATATAATGTTCTCAGCTCAAAGCTTCCTTCCCAGTCCACTTCATTTACTGAAATCTTAGGCCTGAAACATACTCTACACAAGTGCACAAGCTTCACGTGTTGTAAGGTCATGTTTGCATTTTCAACATTGTCTTTGTTAAAATTGACGTCATCATTGCTGTCTTTACAGTGTGTACAATCGCTGAGCTTCAGGAAGCCTCCGGACGGAGCTGAAGTTCAGTTATGGTAATGGACATTTAGCTTTCAAAACAAGCGCTGTACGCGGTAGACCAATCACAACAAACTGGGCCATCTGGCCAATCAGAGCAGAGTAGGCTTGTGGAAAGGAATGAATTTAGAGAGACTGATTCATTCGTCAAGTCGTTTGAGAATCATTAAAAAAAGTGGTGATGTGCAATGTATATTATGAGAAAATTAAACCTTTGATGCACCTTTGTTGCAAGTAAACCTGTTGTAGGAGACTCCAAAACAAAATTAGAAGCCATTAAAATAGCATAATAGGAACACTTTAAAAAAAACGTGTCAGGGTCAATTAGAATTACAACTTCATTTTCTACTATAAAGCAGCTCTTCAGTGTGTTCATGTTGTTACTTGCGTTTGACCTTGACGGACTGAACATTAGAAATGAACCGGAGAAGATTTCCATGTCAAAGGCGGCGGCACCTCAGAGCCACACCCACCTATTATGTCATCGCCACGGACCGATGGTGTTAACTAGCTGGAGATAACTTTTCCAGAAAGTTTGCATTGGCAAGCTGTTTCGAACTCCAAAAGAAACTTCGTCTTGACCTGATTTTGTTCGAAATTACGTCACATACTTTGAACTCACGTTATTCGATGTGTTGACATCATTTCCACTGAAACAGACAGGGCAGGACATATCGTTCAGCTCCTCCTCTTTTTTTAAATAGCCGATAGCATTTAGTTTATATCACAGCTCATCCAGAGCCATTAAGCTCCGTAAAGCCACAATTTCCTCCTAATCTCTAACCGTTTCTCCTCCTAATCTCCATATCACTTTAAAATATCATTCTGTGCAGAATTCAAACGGGTCCGATACGTTTTCTGGTCTGCGTCAACTCGATTACATGATCCGCTCTGTGCTGTCGTGTCTCTGGACTGACTCGATCACATGATCCGCTCTGTGCTATCGTGTCTCTGGACGGACTCGATCACATGGTCCGCTCTGTGCTATCGTGTCTCTGGACCGACTCGATCACATGGTCCGCTCTGTGCTATCGTGACTCTGTACCGACTCGATCACATGATCTGCTCTGTGCTGTCGTGTCTCTTGACCGACTCGATCACATGATCCACTCTGTGCTATCGTGTCTCTTGACCGACTCGATCACATGATCCGCTCTGTGCTATCGTGTCTCTTGACCGACTCGATCACATGATCCGCTCTGTGCTATCGTGTCTCTTGACCGACTCGATCACATGATCCACTCTGTGCTATCGTGTCTCTTGACCGACTCGATCACATGATCCGCTCTGTGCTATCGTGTCTCTGGACCGACTCGATCACATGATCCGCTCTGTGCTGTCATGTCTGTACCGACTCGATCACATGATCCGCTCTGTGCTATCGTGACTCTGGACCGACTCGATCACATGATCCGCTCTGTGCTGTCATGTCTGTACCGACTCGATCACATGATCCGCTCTGTGCTATCGTGACTCTGGACCGACTCTATCACATGATCCGCTCTGTGCTATCGTGTCTCTGGACCGACTCGATCACATGATCCGCTCTGTGCTGTCATGTCTGTACCGACTCGATCACATGATCCGTTCTGTGCTATCGTGACTCTGGACCGACTCGATCACATGATCCGCTCTGTGCTATCGTGTCTCTGGACCGACTCGATCACATGATCCGCTCTGTGCTGTCATGTCTCTGGACCGGAGCTGCTGCGGTTGATAGTGAACTGATAGTGCACTGTGTGATCGTTCCCTATCCCCTATATAGAACACTGTCTGATCGTTCTCTATCCCCTATACAGTGCACTGTCTGAATCGTTCCCTATCCCCTATATAGAACACTGTCTGAATCGTTCCCTATCCCCCTATACAGTGCACTGTCTGAATTGTTCCCTATCCCCTATATAGTGCACTGTCTGATTGTTCCCTATCCCCTATATAGTGCACTGACTGAATCGATCCCTATCCCCTATACAGTGCACTGTCTGAATCGTTCCCTATCCCCTATATAGTGCACTGTCTGAATCGTTCCCTATCCCCCTATACAGTGCACTGTCTGAATCGTTCCCTATCCCCTATAAGGTGCACTGTCTGATTGTTCCATCCATCCATCCATCCATCTCGTCTGTTTGTCTTTCCGTCCATCCATCCATCTTGTCTGTCTGTCTTTCTGTCCGTCCATCCATCCATCCTTCCATCCATCTTGTCTGTCTGTCTGTCTGTCTGTCTGTCTTTCCGTCCATCCATCCATCCATCCATCCATCCATCTTGTCTGTCTGTCTTTCCGTCTGTTCATCTATCCATCCATCCATCCATCCATCCATTTTGTCTGTCTGTCTGTCTGTCTTTCTTTCCATCCATCCATCCATCCATCTTGTCTGTCTGTCTGTCTGTCTGTCTTTCCGTCCATCCATCCATCCATCTTGTCTGTCTGTCTTTCCGTCTGTTCATCTATCCATCCATCCATCCATCCATTTTGTCTGTCTGTCTGTCTGTCGTTCTTTCCGTCCATCCAAAAGTGTAGAAAATGGCTTTGTGATGTTTTCTGAGGGCATTTGTGTACACAGTTAAATTTATGCAATAAATGGATATTCTGAATATGAATGCACAGACAAAAATAGACATGAATAACGTGATTAACTGGCTGTCATGACAAAGGTCCGACTCCTTAATCTTCTTACTGCGGACAGCTGTGACGCCTCCTATAGTGCTGTATGGAAACAGCTCTTTAATTTAGCAATATGTGCTTGACCTTCCTGAACCCTCTCTGAGTTCAAGATGACTCGGCAATAAAACTTCAGATAAGAGGCATGTTAAATGGGCCGTAGAAGAAAGTAATTCAGACATAATCTCTGTGAGCGCAAACGAGGAGAGACTTCAAATATGAACTGTAGTTGAAATGTCATTGGTCTTTTAAACGTTGAGTGATTGGTTTTCAAATATGGCTAACGCCGATTATAAAGAGTGAGGTGTCTGGAAGACTGTCTGGAAGAAATCTGTGAGGATTAAGCGCTGATGGAGTTGTTTAATATTTTAGTGCTGAGAATCATGGGAGATTAAAAGGCTCTTAACATTGTTTTGTGGGATTGTCATCACTTGTCTTTTTTTTCTCTGCTACCAGACCTTCATCTGACTGGAAGAGATTGGAAAAGGAGAGCAGTGTGCTTTGCTTCATTCTGCTTGTGGTAGCAGACAGTACAAAGAAGCGGACTCAAGAAAGGGGAGGCCCTGCGGGGCAAAGGTAAAATCCCCTACAGGAGCCCGTCTTGGACCGACTTGTAAGGTCCAAGAGACATTGCGAACCTGCTCCATCTCTTCCATCTCAGATAGGGGTACCCGAATTTAGAGAATCAGGCAGATAGGGATCTATTTATCACCATTTTATTTTTATTTTTTAAATTCTCTTTACAACTGTATAATTATCCTTGTTTTTATTTTTAATTCTTACACATGGTATTCTTATTTCTTATCACTATTTTAATTCATTTCTATGTAAAGCACTTTGAATTACCATTGTGTATGAAATGTGCTATATAAATAAACTTGCCTTGCCTTATGCCACTTTTCTTTCTTCTTATGCCATCTATCCATCTAGTCTGCCTGTCGTTCCATCAATCCGTCCATCCATCCATTTTGTCTGTCTGTCTTTGGTTCCTTCTGTCTGTCCGTCCATCCATCCATCCATCTTGTCTGTCTGTCTGTCTGTCATTCCTTCCATCCATCCATTTTGTCTGTCTGTCTTTCGTTCCTTCTGTCTGTCCATCCATCTATCCATCCATCTTGTCTGTCTCTCTGTCTGTCATTCCTTCCATCCATCCATCCATCCATCCATCTAGTCTGCCTGTCGTTCCATCAATCCGTCCATCCATCCATTTTGTCTGTCTGTCTTTCGTTCCTTCTGTCTGTCCATCCATCTATCCATCCATCTTGTCTGTCTCTCTGTCGGTCATTCCTTCCATCCATCCATCCATCTTGTCTGTCTGTCATTCCTTCCATCCATCCATCTTGTCTGTCTTTCTATCATTACATCTATCCATCTATCCATCCATCCATCTTATCTGTCTGTCGCTCCTTCCGTCTGTCCCTTGATTTTTCTAAACTTTCAAAATTTGCCTTGACAAACTTTGCTTTTCCACTTAAAATGAGATGATTTCAATTCATTTTGAATCCTACATCCTTACATTCTAATTCAAATTCAGATATCAATTTTGCATCTTGTTCAGTCCTAATCCAAATCGAATTCAGGAATTGAGTTGAAATGAAAAGCAACACACTTTTTTAAATCTGTCTGATTTGGCACAGAATGACCCGGCTGTCTTGTAGAACGTGACTATAGACACACATGAGACTGTGATGAGACACGTTCGAGTGACAGAATAACCTCCAGGAAAACAGTGCCGTAGACAATACTGTGACTATGAGACCTGCTGGATCTAAATTTAAACAACTGAATGCGACCAAGAGGAAGTATTTGGAGGAAGGAGCATTGTTTATATGCATTGCAGAGTAAGAATTTCCAGTATGGACACAAGGGTGAAATTGGATGCGTAGTTTCCAGGGCTCAGAATAGCTTGGAACATGCCTCCATGAGAGTGATGTTATGAACGGCACAGCGGCATCAGGTTTCAACCGTAGTCACTTCCCCAAAACAAACAATGCAGACGGACATGCTTTGGTAGGTCACGCCTGTGCGGGGCCGGTTCTAGGCATGGGCAGGGGTGGGCTGAGCCCACCCAAACGTCTGCCTTGCCCACCCAATCAGAATTTAGGAAAAGATAGCTGTTTTTACAATTTGTGCATTGATTAAAACAATCTGAGGTGGACTATGTGTTGAAAGGTTTGAAGAAGGGCTGTAGAATTCCCCAAACAACCACAAAAATAACAGCAGAAATTTGCAGTATTTTTTCCTTTATTAACTGAAAGTAACGGCGCGGCGTACTCACGCGCTTCAGACTGTACCAGAAAAGCAGAGGCTGGCAATCACACGAGTGAAAACGGGGCAAAAATATCTGTGCTGTTAAGGTGTGAATTGAGTTGTATTCGTGAATATGTATCTTCTAAATATTAATAAAAAGCTCTGATTTGATGAACATAATGTAAGTGTTTAAAATGCATATGCATAGTTCAGTTGAAACCCTGGCCTCTTTGGCTTGCTGTTAATGCCGTTAACTGAATGTATGAGGCAAACTGTCTGCTTAAATAACAGCTCACTGAAGTAAGAATGTGCTGTTTATCTTTTAATCAGTTTAGGGCCAGTCACACAGGACGCGTTTGTGCGGTTAAAACCAGTGCAGGTCTAAAGACGCATTTTTTAAAAGTTATTTTAACTTGAGTGCCGTGTTTTAGAAAGCTGCATCATGCACGATACTCTACAAAAGTATGGAAGCGAGATGCGAGCAACATTCAAACACGTCTAGGGTGATGTTTACATTGAAAATGATAGAAAAGTAGCGCATTGGAATGAAAAAACACATTCTTTGTAGCATTTAATTGCCCCTTTCCCCGCAATTAAAGTTGCATTCATAGTAACATTAAGCTTCCACTCTGTTTTCTTTCTATCTAATCTATCTAATCTATCTATTCTATCGTATCTATTCCCCCCCCCCGACCGAAAAAAAAAAACCACACCCAGGATATCTGCCAGCCCACCCTTCTATAGGTGCCTAGAACCGGGCCTGTGCCTGTGTCCGTCTGATTAAAATAGCTAGACTGCTTCAGGCATGGAAAGTGTTGTGTCAAAGGAAGCCCTATAGAGCCATTATAAAGAAATGTACGTTATATGTGCGAACCTGAAGAGCCGTTTGCATGGAAATAGAGCTGTTCGGCATGCACAACACGTAATTGCATATGCACTTGCAGAAAATAGAACCGGAAGCAGGTTTTATAGGACATGACCTGTTAATTATTTTGCAATCCTTTATGCATAACTCAGTAGGCTATTTTTGAAATATTTTGGCAATAAGAATGAATATTTTTATGCATTGGTTTTCTGTGATGTATTCTGCATTGTTGTTGGACATTCTGTTGATTTGTCACCGTCATAATGTTATAGCATGTGGCATATATAGATACAATTTGGCATAATTGCTTAAAATGACTTGTGGTGCTCTTGCATTTATAAGATGTGTTGAAAACTAATGTTCTGCACTGTGTGTCAGTTTTCCAGAAAAAGTATGTGTATGAAGTTGCATTACCCTCCTGGGTGCCACTGTCCTTGTACGAGGACATTATGTTTGAGTGAATTTCTCTGACACCACACAGTACATGCCAGAGTTTTAAGTCTGGATGTCCTATAAAGAGCACATTCAGGGCTTTTCAGAAATACAATTTTTTTTTACCAGGACAACAACTTCTCCTTGGCCTTTAAAAATGACCAAATGATCAAATTTAGCTCTCTTATGGAAATATATAATATTATAAATCAACATCTCTGGAAAATGTTATGGGGTTTCTAATCAAAATATGTTGTCATTTGTTTCTTATGCTCTAAACAATGTAATGACATGAAGAAAAAAAATACTAAATTCAAAAATACTTTGTTTTCCTGTTTAATTTTTAGCAAAGAGAAAATCAATTGTAAAGAGAACTTACAGTTTTACAATCGCTAGGACACATTTCTCAACACTTAGGCCACTTTTTAAAAGCTCTTAACCAATTTTCAGCCGTTAATTTCACATTCAGTGCACTAAAACTACAACACTTCATTCATGTCTCAAATCAACTCTTCCATAACATTAGTAGGTTTTCACCCTACAAACACACTTTATCACTCATGAAACAATGCATTACACAATGTTGTCTTTTGTAAAGTTTCTCTGCTGTTAAGAATTCACTGCAGTTTATAGTCCATGTTTACATTTACAGTTTTTGTATAGATAGTGATGAAATTTAAAGATTTTAATATGGTATTACTGCAGTATTACTATGGTATTAACTAAGTTTTGTATATTAGGTTCTGAACTTGCGTTTAAGTTTTGAAAAGAGTATGTAAACGTGCAAACTGGCCTGTGGGTACACAGAGTTTTAGTGTTGGTTGTGTCTAAGTGTCATTTTGTGCCAAAGCAATGATAAATGATCCATGTTTGTCCCATATAGACTGATGTTGTGCTCAGTTTTGAATAAGTGACCCAAGTATTGAGAAATTTGTCCTAGACATTGTAAAAGACTAATGCATTTTTACCTTTGAAATATTTTTTGTGCTTTTACTAGATTTATATTATTAGATATTTTATTTTATGTGTGCATGCAAATGTAAATAATAGTAACTGATGCTTGTGTTAGTAAACAACACTAACAAGCTAGTGCAAAAAAATAACTAAAACATATTCTCCAACCTACAAGAACTCTCTCGAAGCTCCCCTATCACTGTGTCCTTATGCTTATAAAATGCATTTAATTAGAGCTTATGCTGTTCTGTTCACACTTTCAGTGCAAGACTTGACAGGTCGACTGTGAAGCATTTTCTGCAGGCCGTCACACACCCTACAGCCATTAGAGGTGTGGAGAGATGTGCCATCATCACCCCTCGACTGATCTTTATCTGATTGGTACGGCTGGGTTTATGGAAGAAAAACCTTGCTATCTGTAGTGAGAAGTAGAGCTGCACGATTCATCAAAATAAAATGTGTTCTTTTACATGCAAGTCGAACATTTCTCAGCCTTAAATATTAATATAGTTTTTTTTTTTCAACAATTGTACTGTTAAATTATATTATATTATAACAGAATTATTATTTTATTTTTCTTAAATATTTTGTATATTTACATTGAAATATTTTAATAGTATAGTAATCATATTTTGTTGAATATTTTAATTTAGTATTAATAATAATATTTGTATTGTACAGTACAATTATTATTATTGTTTTTTAGAGTCATATTGATATATAATCACAACATTTCTGGACAAATTGTACAGCCCTACAAACAAGCACAACAAACCTAGAGCTTTATTTTATTTTTTTTATTGCATTTTAAATCGCAATTTTTATCAGAAAAATCACAATAGGTTTTTTTTTTCCCGTCTATTCTTGCAGCCCTAATGAGAAGTATTATTTTGTATTTATATTTATGGATTTGGCCCACAATTGCAAGATGAATCATCAATAGTCTGTTTCTGTAAATGGTATATGCATATTACTAGGATATTGGCTGTTTATTAGCACTTATAAAGCACATATTAAAGCCTTATTTTGCATGATCATATTCTACATCCTTTAATTTTGAACTACTTTGTAGTCAATACTGAAAATTGGACCCTTATCTAAAGTGTGACCGATAATTGAGTCAGTTTTTAGGACTAAACTAGCATATAGATAACCTCAAAGGTAACCAATGTAAACTGGGGTCTCCCCTGAGGATTATGGTCGTATTTGGAAGGTTTGGACGTGCCGATGAGAACGGCTCAGTGTTGATGGATGCTGACCATGGCAGAGAGGACGCTGGGTGTTGGCTGCGTTTCACAGCATTGTTCTCCAGCTCTCCGGTAGGAAGCCCCTGCACACATTTTTTTCCCCTTCCCAGAGTTCTCCTTGGCGCGCTCTTAACACACTGTGGGTCTTTCAGGATGTGCAATCCCCTCCCCCCGCACCGCCTTCCCTTCCTCACCTCCTCCGCCACCTCCATCTCTCCAGTCAAAAGCACTTCCTACTTCCCAGCCAAGTCCTTAGCACAGTGAAGCCCTGCCAACTGCACAGCTGGTACTACCATCGGCTTATTCTGCCAAGAAAGAGTCCCTGTCCCTAATAGACTTGCATATATTGTGCTGAAGTGTTTATGGTTTGTTCTAGAAACAGTAAGCCATGTTATACAGTGATTTTATTACGTTTAAGGGGTGCTGTTGAATTGGAATGCCTAAAACCACCTTAATCGTGACAAACTGTAATGCACAATCTCTTATCAGGCATAACATTATGACCTAATATTGTTTTGGTCCACCTTTTGCTGCCAAAACAGCCCTGACCCGTCAAGGCATGGACTCCAAAAGACCTCTAAAGGTGTGCTGTAGTATCTGGCACCAAGATGTTAGTAGCAGATCCTTTAAGTCCTGTAAGTTGCCAGTTGGGGCCTCCATGGATCGGACTTGTTTGTTCAGCACATCCCACAGATGCTCGATTGGATTGAGATCTGGGGAATTTGGAGGCCAAGTCAACACCTCAAACTCGTTGTTGTGCTCCTCAAACCATTCCTGAACCATGTTTGCTTTGTGGCAGGAGCATTATCCTGCTGGAAGAGCCACAGCCACCAGGGAATACCGTTTCCATGAAAGGGTGTACATGGTGTGCAACAATGCTTAGGTAGGTGGTACGAGTCAAAGTAACATCCACATGGATGACAGGACCCAAGGTTTCCCAGCAGAACATTGCCCAAAGCATCACACTGCCTCCGCCGGCTTGCCTTCTTCCCATAGTGCATCAATGTGTTCCCCAGGTAAGCCACGCACACGCACCCGGCCATCCACGTGATGTAAAAGAAAACGTGATTCATCAGACCAGGCCACCTTCTTCCATTGCTTCGTGGTCCAGTTCTGATGCTCATGTGCCACTGTTGGTGCTTTCGGCGGTGGACAGGGGTCAGCATGGGCACCCTGACTGGTCTGCGGCTATGCAGCCCCATACGCAACAAACTGCGATGCACTGTGTATTCTGACACCTTTCTATCAGAGCCAGCATTAACTTCTTGAGCAATTTGAGCTACAATAGCTCGTCTGTTTGATCGGATTTGATCATACATATATATTTGCAGTTGATGCAGTTATATAGACTTGAACTTGTGCATATACTGTACATCAGCTATTTTATCGACAATCTCATTTAAGAGCCATACTGTATGCTTTTTAAAGTCATTTTACCTCCTTTTATCCTCTATTTTTGCCCTCTATGTTTGCAGTTCTGGAGGTGCTCTGCATGAAATCTGAGTGTGAAATGAGTTAACTGGTTAGCAGCCATCAGTGCGAAAGGCATGACTCACGTCCTGAAAGAACATCAGCAGTGACTTTAAAATGCATAATCTCATTTATGCAGCAGCACAAAAGGAAGACATTACCTGTTTTCTGCATAATTTTCTGCACACCTCCGTATCAGCCTCAGTGAGCTAATGATTAAACAGTGAAATGGGCTGTCACATCCTGAGCTCAGAAAATAGCACAGGACCGTGGATTAGAAACACATGTTTAGCAGAGGAAACGGGATGGAGAAGCATTCAAATGTTGTCCGTTAGTGAAGGTTATTGGCACAAGTGGATGGTGCATGATATAGGGAGGAGTTCGCTAGGAATTATATGCACTTACTCACTAAAGGAATTGTGTCTAGTTATGGTACTATTCGCCATAAAGGAGACGTGTGCTGGAAATAACGACAATGACTTAATTTAATGTGCATACTAGCGCTGATAGCATCTGCAATGAAAAAAAAACGGTGTAGAAACAATTTTTACTCAGAAATTGCTAGTAAATTTCACAATTTACAAATAAATGGCTTTTTTCCCTATTGTGCCGTATATCCGAGTGAAACTTCTGGAACAAGAACAAATGTTCCCTCGTCATCAGAGAAGAGATCAAGAAGTTATTCTGATTCAAGATTATGAGGCACATTAGTACCTAACAACAACAGTTGTTTAGTAAAATGCCTAATTTTAAAGGGGACATGACATGAGATATCAAATTTATCTTGATCTTTTGACATATAAGAGGTCTTTATACCATTTAAGTATTCTGCAAGCTTCGTTTTAAACAGCATTTATTTAATTAAGCTCCAAAAACAGTTTGTTTAGATATTGCAGGATATGTGACATCACACGGTCAAATACATTTGCATATTCCTGCCTCCAGAGCAAGATATCGATGTATAGTTATACACTATGTTGCCAAAAGTTTTGGGACGCCTGCCTTTAATGACATCCCATTCTTAATCCGTAGGGTTTAATATGGAGTTGGCCCACCCTTTGCAGCTATAACAGCTTCAACTCTTCTGGGAAGGCTTTCCACAAGGTTTAGGAGTGTGTTTATGGGAATTTTTGACCATTCTTCTAGAAGCGCATTTGTGAGGTCAGGCACTGATGTTGGACGAGAAGGCCTGGCTCGCAGTCTCCGCTCCAATTCATCCCAAAGCTGTTCTATTGGGTTGCGGTCAGGACTCTGTGCAGGCCAGTCAAGTTCCTCCACACCAAACTCGCTCATCCATGTCTTTATGGTCCTTGCTTTGTGCACTGGTGCACAGTCATGTTGGAACAGAAAGGGCATCCCCAAACTGTTCCCACAAAGTTTGAAGTATGAAATTGTCCAGAATGTCTTGGTATGCTGACACATTAAGACAGTGGTCGGCAACTGCCGGCCAAAATTGGCCTGCCAGCAATAATATCTGGCCCGCGCCCGCAGCCAGATTATTTTGATAGCGACTGGTTCTGAAATATATCTGTCATGATAGTGTAACGGAGGCCAGCTAGTGAGAGCTGTGCAGGTAAACTCCCCTCATGTCAAGAGACGCTCTAGTGGCTTTGCTAGAGGTTGCAGCCTTTAGCCTCATTGTTAGAGTGTCAGACTCCCATACGGAAAGACCCAGGTTCGAGCACTGCTTGGAGCAGGCGGTGCGATCCACAGAGATTACGATTACTCACAATCAATTTGTCTTTAGTGATTTTGCCTTCAAAAGAAGTATGAGAATGTTGGTCAGCATGCGCTGACCCCACTCTGTGATTTTACGCGGCCTATCACTTCGTGGCTGAGTTGCTGTTGTTCCCAATTGCTTCCACTTTGTTATAATACCACTAACAGTTGAGCGTGGAATACTTAGTAGTGAGGAAATTTCACGAATGGACTTATTGCACAGGTGGCAACCTATCACGGTACCACGCTTGAGTTCACTGAGCTCCTGAGAGCGACCCATTCTTTCACAAATGTTTGTAGAAGCGTCTGCATGCCTAGTGCTTGATTTATACACCTGTGGCCATGAAGTGATTGGGACACCTGAATTCCATTATTTAGAGGGGTGTCCCAATACTTTTGGCAGTATAGTGTACATCATCGCATCAAAGGCCATGAACTTCAGTCCCCATAATCCTTTGCCTGGACTCATCATTAATGATAGCATTCAGCTGTGGTTCATTACATTGTCTCAGCCTACTTAAACCATTGCTGTGTTTGAAATTGCTCCCTATACCCTCATTCACTATTCCCTACATTACTCCACTAATATAGTCCACTTGAAGGAGTGAATGAAAACGAGAGAGTGAATTCGGAGGAAGGACTGCAGCTTTTGCGAAGTTTGAGCTTGCTGTTTAATAACTATTTGAAACTTAGCAAACTGGCAGCTCCAGTAGTAATGAAAAGATTTATCTTGAACTCTGCCATGGAAACTATAGCATGTATAAACCATAATTAAACATTTTAATAATCAATTAAAAAGGAATTGATACCTGTATGATATTACGCTGGACCAGCACGGTTTGGAAAATGGATGGATGATTGATTCAGCTGCGGGCGCCATCTTCTGGCGAGAAGCGGGAATTCATCAGCACGTGACTCTCACAGTGCATTATGGGTATTCTCTAGCCGTTAAGCGTACATTAGTTGTACATTCGTTGTTGTGGTACATTGTGGGATTGAATGAGTCCACTATGGTTTCGGACACCACTACAAATGGCTGTCCCCTCAAATAGTGCCCTATTTAATAGTCTAGGGGCGATTTCGGACACAGCCCATGTTTCTCTGTCATTTTCATCGAGGTTTTGCAAGTGTTACACTGCACATCTGAGCACTCTCTCTTGTTTTTGTGGATTGGTTGCATGTGTTTTGACCCTTTGCCTGCCATTTTGACTACGATTTCTGTATTCTCAAATAAAGCTGCACTTGGATCGTACCCAAAGTCTCAGAGCATTCCGTGACACCCAGACTGGGCAGAGAGGAGCTGTAATAATGTAAAAATATGTGAAAAATAATGCGTTTTTTGAACAATCAAGCATGAAAACATATTCAAGCACACCCCAAAAACAGTCAAGACTTCGTAAAAGGGCATAATAGGACCTCATCTCATAATAGAACTGATAATTTCAGACAGATGATCAGAATTAGGGTTGAAAATAATAGTTTTTCTGCATTTATATTTGTTGTTTTGTGAAGCAAAAATTATTAACGTCATAAGTGGACCTTGAGGAACATATTAAAATAAAAAATCCATGTCATGACCCCTTTGAAGTGGTGCATTGTTTAGTAAATGTATTATTAATTCATGCATTAATCACATCCCGTCTGGATTATTGCAATGCTCTATTTCTTGGTCTTCCTAAAAAACTTATTGCAAGGTTACAGTATGTTCAAAACTCAGCAGCCAGAGTTCTCCCCTCCACCAGACACTCTGCTCACATAACTCCTCTACTGCATGATCTTCACTGGCTACCTGTGGCATCACGTATTCACTTTAAGGTATTACTTCTAACATTTAAGGCATTAAATGGTCTTGCACCTCCATATCTGTCTGACCTACTCCTCTCCTACTCTCCTGCCCGGTCCCTCAGATCATCTGAGCTTGGTCTTTTGTCTATTCCTCATTTTCGGTTATCTACTGTAGGTGGTAGGTCATTTAGTGTCAGTGCTCCTAAATCATGGAATTCGCTTCCCCTGCCATTACATAATATATCATCTCTGTCTACCTTCAAGACCCAGCTAAAGACATATCTATTTAATTTGTATTTTGAATTTTGAGTCACTATGTAAAGCGACTTTGAGCTATGGAAAGACGCTATATAAATAAAACAACTTCTTCTTCTTCTTCTTCTTCTTCTAAATTTACCTGGAACGCATTCTGTAGTTTAGAACAAGATGACGTGTCTTTCAGAAAGAATATAACTTGTGTGGGAATGTGTGTTTTGCAACCATTATCTTATCTGAGCTTCTGATCATGCTGACGAGAAGGAAATACATGCAGGGGCAAATGATTTAGCGGAATGATAGAGAATTGATCAATCTAGGAAGGCTTTACCCACAGGAAGCCATTAACCACAAAGAAGCATGTGTTCTGCCTCTCAGATAGCTTCATGTCTGCCTATCAGTTTTAACTCTCAATGGTCTCGTTTCAACAGGCCTGTGATTGTCGTTTCCTGTTGCTGCGAGTGGAAGACGCACCTCTGTGAGTGCAGGGCACCCGCTGACGTCTTCAGAGACGGGTTACCTATAGATAAGACAGGAAGAAAATCAGTCAGAAAATGGCAGCGTGTCACGAGAGTGAGAGCTCTCTACGTAGGGCACTACTGTTTGGCGACCCCTCATTTCCTCATGTTGTTTGGGCTGCAGTCCCACATATAAACACATCTGTCCATGTTCAACATGTCCGTCAAAGATAATTACAACTTGCATGCTGTCTTGTTTGATGCATGTTTGATTATTCTATTGTGCAAAAGGTTTGAGATCAGTCATTTTTCTTTTCACTTTTATTCAGCAAGGATGCATTAAATTGATCAAAAGTGAGTGCAACATTCATAATGTTATATAAGATTTAAAACAAATGCTGTTCATTTGAATTTCTACTCAAAGAATCCAAAAAAATGCATCACGGTTGCCTCAAAAATCTGAAGCAGCACAACTGTTTTCAACACTGATAATAATCATAAATGTTTCTTGAGCATCAAATCCTCATATGAGAGTGATTTGTGAAGGATCATGTGACACTGAAGACTGAAGTAATGATGCTGAAAATTCAGCTTTGACCACAGGAATAAATTACACTTTACAATATATTCACATAGAATATAGTTATTTTACATTGTAATAATATTTCACAATATTACTGTTTTTACTATATTTTTGATCAAATAAATGCAGCCTTGGTGAGCAGAAGAGAGTTTTTGGTAACGCTTTACAATAAGGTTCCATTTGTTCACATTAGTTATTAGTTTACATGAACAAATAATAAACAATAAATACTTCTACATCATATATTAATGTTAGTCAATGGTAATTTCAACATACTTATACATTTTTAAAATCCAAAGTTAACATAATGCATGAACAAGCAATGAACAATTTGTATTATCTAACGTTAACTAAGATTAATAAAAGCTTTATATATATGAATATATATATTGCTCATCATTAGTTCATGCTAGCTAATGCATTAACTAATGTTAACAAATTATTCATTATTAAAAAAGTGTTACCGTTTTTTAACATTGTTTTTATTTAAGGAAATATGAGTGGCGCTTGCCGCATACAATTCATTGCAGTGATGCTAGGGTGCTGTCGGTAGTTGCCAAGTCCCGTCAATAATTAGAAATGGCCAATATTTTACATATTTTTGATGCTGCACTCCATTATGCACCGCTCTGTTTGTTCTTAGGGCGACAGAACGTTTTGAAAATATGCTATCATTCATCATTTACATCTGAGAGAAGAAATGTTTTGCGTTATAGACATGAGTAAATGTGTGCAATTTTAAAAATAAAAATAAAATATTGTTTGCAAATAGTTTTGATTTGATTACTTCACAACTACAATTAGACCTAGAACTTATTTTGCTTTTTATTTTTATTTATTCCCTTAAATCCTCTTTAATTATTTGATTCCTTTAAAAGACCAATCATACCACCGTATTAAAACCTCATAAAAGCTCACTGAGATGATACAGACGCAATAAAATTATCACGCTGTTCTTCTGGCAGGATCATTTTATTCAGCAAAATATCTCAGCATTCACTGACGCGTCTGATGATTATATGTTTGTTCTGAAATGCAACTGCTCTCATGTTTTGCCTCAGGATGCGAGAATAATGCGAGAACATTTTCTGTCATCTTTGCAGGACTGTGATATGAAGAGTGTGCAAAGTAACATCTTTAGCAACTGTGTGAAAGTGAATAGCACATAACAGGCACAATAGCAGTATAATATCTAGCGGTTCAATATGCGTAGTGTGGACTGTGAAAACAGAGGTATTTGAAAACGATGATGCATTTTTAGTCATGTGGTGCATATTGAACCGATAGATCTGTATGTTTATACCGCTATGTGCCTATTATGTGTTGTTCACTTTCCTCTTGCAAACTCATATTTTCTTCAGCAAGTATATAAATCTAATTTTACTTTGATTTCTTTTGAGTTTTGATTGATTTTTGAGGTGTGAGGTTGTTTTCATAAGCTGTTACAAGGTTTTGAGAAGGTCTGATCTGATTATTCCAACAATCTAATTTGCTGTAAGGCAGGTTCGATTCTCAGAGACGGCGTGAACTGAATCTGAGAGATCCGTGACTCACCGGATCAAACACATTACCTGACGGCTTTCAACATCTGCCTGCACGTGTGTGCGGAGGTGCGAAAGAATTCCCTGGAATGATATGCATGTTCTTTCTTTTTCCGGTCATAAGGTGTGGAAGAGATTGCTTTGTTGTCCAAGTTTTGTCAGGGTTACTATAGTTAGCCAAACCATAAAACCATAAAAAACATTACTTGAAATCACATAAACATTCCCAAGTTTCTCAAGTTTTAACTTAATGTTCAGTAGTGGCCAAAAGTGACATCCGGCCTAGGAAAATTGACATCTTCACCCTTTATTCAAATATTATTAAAAATTCATTTTGTAAGCGTATTGTGCAGTTGTGCTTGGAGTTGTTTTATTTGTGATGATAATGCAATAAAACTTTTCAAATAATTTTGGGCCAGGCTGTCATATAAAGAAATTATGAACACATGCAAAAAATTAATAACTGATTATGTTTTTCCTGTGAGCTTTTTGTTTTCTGTGCATTTTTTTGTTGCATAGTAAAATAAAACCTGTAGCTGCAGTTTGCCTTTTTTGCCAAATAATTTTGTCAGATAAATACCTAAACCAAGTTTAGGTGGCCACTACTGTACAAAAACAAATTCAAAATATTAATAAAAACTATAATAGTATCTCAATGATAGTGAAATAACACAATGAGGTGGATGCGTTCATATAAAATCTTGGCATGTGGAAGGTAAATCTCCAGTGAATGCTTTCCCGACATGTAATTATAACCGAACACAGTTTGTTGAAAGGGGTTGAATAGGAAACCTGGATGCATTGTACATCTGAAAGGGTGATTTAGCTCCTGCCCGGGTTTCCTCATCAAGAAGTGTCTTATCTACAGAAAAACACATCTTGAGGAAAAACCATGTGACCTTGAAGGTGCTGGCAGGAGTGAGTTTGTGGATTCAGCCTGTCGTTTGTTTGGGGTTTCGTTTCCTTCACCTCCCCATGAGCACACACATTTGCTCGTCTTTCTTTCATCTGCGCGCTGGAGGGTGGGCGGCACACCCTGCCCTCGCATTCCATTCTGGCAAGTCAAATGAAAGTAAGGTGAGAAAATTAGCTGGCACTTGATAGGACAGACTCCCCACAGGAAGCAGAAGCACAGCCAAAGTGTGTCCACCCAGAGGACCAAACCCACTGACATTCCACCTCCATCATTGTCAAGTTATACAATATTCCACACATATTAAAGGGGACCTATTATGCCCTTTCACAAAGTTTTGATGTTGTTTTTAGTCTCTTCTAGAGCAGGTTTTCCTGCTTGAATGTTGATTATTTCCCTCATATTCTCCAATGTTTCAGCTCCTCTCTTCCCAGTCTGTCAGTAACGCTCTGTTTAGTTCCTGTCTCTATGAAAAAGCACAATGTGAAAGCCCTGTGCTATGATTAGTCGGCTGGAGCAGTGTTTTGTGATTTGTCAAGTGCTTCCAGCTTGTTTAGGAAATGTGTCGCCCCTTACCATAACCGCCAGTTTCAACACACTACTAACTAACTCAACCAGATTATTTGGAACACCTGTTCAATTTCTCATTAATGCAATTATCTAATCAACCAATCACATGGCAGTTGCTTCAGTGCATTTAGGGGTGTGGTCCTGGTCAAGACAATCTCCTGAACTCCAAACTGAATGTCAGAATGGGAAAGAAAGGTGATTTAAGCAATTTTGAGCGTGGCATGGTTGTTGGTGCCAGATGGGCCGGTCTGAGTATTTCACAATCTGCTCAGTTACTGGGATTTTCACGCACAACCATTTCTAGAGTTTACAAAGAATGGTGTGAAAAGGGAAAAACATCCAGTATGCGGCAGTCCTGTGGGCGAAAATGCCTTGTTGATGCTAGAGGTCAGAGGAGAATGGGCCGACTGATTCAAGCTGATAGAAGAGCAACTTTGACTGAAATAACCACTCGTTACAAACGAGGTATGCAGCAAAGCATTTGTGAAGCCACAACACGCACAACCTTGAGGCGGATGGGCTACAACAGCAGAAGACCCCACCGGGTACCACTCATCTCCACTACAAATAGGAAAAAGAGGCTACAATTTGCACGAGCTCACCAAAATTGGACAGTTGAAGACTGGAAAAATGTTGCCTGGTCTGATGAGTCTCGATTTCTGTTGAGACATTCAGATGGTAGAGTCAGAATTTGGCGTAAACAGAATGAGAACATGGATCCATCATGCCTTGTTACCACTGTGCAGGCTGGTGGTGGTGGTGTAATGGTATGGGGGATGTTTTCTTGGCACACTTTAGGCCCCTTAGTGCCAATTGGGCATCGTTTAAATGCCACGGCCTACCTGAGCATTGTTTCTGACCATGTCCATCCCTTTATGACCACCATGTACCCATCCTCTGATGGCTACTTCCAGCAGGATAATGCACCATGTCACAAAGCTCGAATCATTTCAAATTGGTTTCTTGAACATGACAATGAGTTCACTGTACTAAAATGGCCCCCACAGTCACCAGATCTCAACCCAATAGAGCATCTTTGGGATGTGGTGGAACGGGAGCTTCATGCCCTGGATGTGCATCCCACAAATCTCCATCAACTGCAAGATGCTATCCTATCAATATGGGCCAACATTTCTAAAGAATGCTTTCAGCACCTTGTTGAATCAATGCCACGTAGAATTAAGGCAGTTCTGAAGGCGAAAGGGGGTCAAACACAGTATTAGTATGGTGTTCCTAATAATCCTTTAGGTGAGTGTGTGTATATATATATATATATATATATATATATATATATATATATATATATATGGACTGGACTCCACTAGACCCCTGAAGGTGTGCTGTGGTATCTGGCACCAAGATGTTAGCAGCAGATCCTTTAAGTCCTGTAAGTTGCAAGGTGGGGCCTCCATGGATCGGACTTGTTTGTTCAGCACATCCCACAGATGCTCGATTGGATTGAGATCTGGGGAATTTGGAGGCCAAGTCAACACCTCAAACTCGTTGTGCTCCTCAAACCATTCCTGAACCATATTTGCTTTGTGGCAGGAGCATTATCCTGCTGAAAGAGCCACAGCCACCAGGGAATACCGTTTCCATGAAAGGGTGTACATGGTGTGCAACAATGCTTAGGTAGGTGGTACGTGTCAAAGTAACATCCACATGGATGGCAGGACCCAAGGTTTCCCAGCAGAACATTGCCCAAAGCATCACACTGCCTCCGCCGGCTTGCCTTCTTCCCATAGTGCATACACACACCCGGCCATCCACGTGACGTAAAAGAAAATGTGATTCATCAGACCAGGCCATCTTCTTCCATTGCTCCGTGGTCCAGTTCTGATGCTCACGTGCCACTGTTGGTGCTTTCGGCGGTGGACAGGGGTCAGCATGGGCACCCTGACTGGTCTGCGGCTATGCAGCCCCATACACAACAAACTGAGATGCACTGTGTATTCTGACACCTTTCTATCAGAACCAGCATTAACTTCTTGAGCAATTTGAGCTCCAGTAGCTCGTCTGTTTGATCGGACCACACGGGCCAGCCTTCGCTCCCCACGTGCATCAATGAGCCTTGGCCGCCCATGACCCTGTCTCCGGTTCTCCACTGTTCCTTCCTTGGAGCACTTTTGATAGATCCTGACCACTGCAGACCGGGAACACCCCACAAGAGCTGCAGTTTTGGAGATGCTCTGACCCAGCCATCACAATTTGGCCCTTGTCAAACTCGCTCAAATCCTTACGCTTGCCCATTTTTCCTGCTTCTAACACATCAACTTTGAGGACAAAATGTTCACTTGCTGCCTAATATATCCCACCCACTAACAGGTGCCGTGATGAAGAGATTATCAGTGTTATTCACTTCACATTCATCATAATGTTATGCCTGATCGGTATATGTATATAATTTTTTTTTTTTATATGAGTACGGTTGAATTTTGACCTTACATGACCTGACATGTTTTTGGATCACCATGTAACACTGGTATTTTTTGAAGAAATATAAGATAATCAAACAGTATTATAGTAAAATACCATCCCAAATAAATTACAAATGAGATCTTTCATTTCTAAGACAGCAGTGAGACTAAATGGAGAAATTCTCCTGTTTCTAGATTTTATCTGAAATAAAAACACCCATGCAAATCAACAATGTCTCAAACTGTGCTCAAAAGTCAGAGATTGAACTATGACATTTATCTTCAAATTCTTCCAAGTAATTCACATTCCTTATATAGCTTTATCTGAAGTATTTTCCAAAAACATCAGCGACAAAGTTACTTAAATTCAATACAACTGAGTCTCCTGAGGACTTAGTTTTCAGCAGTTGTTTGTCTCGTTTGGCCCAGACCAAGAACATATCCATCCAGACAGACAGTTCCCAGCACAGACAACACTGAGATATTTAATGAACTGATTAAAATCTTTTATGGTCATTTAGTATAAAACAATACTCAGTGGGTCTCCTTCAGTGACCCTTTACTGAGGGCATGCATTCATACGGTGTCCATTATTTCTCATATGAATGAATGCTCCTGTTATCTGGAAGCAATCGTCACGTGCCTCCTGTATCCCCGGCATACTAGTGCAGAACTAATGGGTGAAATTCACGGCCTCCAGGGATCATTCTGCACAGCTGCTGCTCCGTTCACCGCGGTAAATCACTTCGTTAGCACAACGCAGGATGGAAGTGCATATAGATGTTTTGTTTGCTGCGTTCTGTAAATGCAAGCTCAGACATTTGAGTAGCAGGGAACCTTTAAATTTCACCAAAGCTTGTTGTTATTTTTACAATCAAAGCTCATTCTTAGAAGAATAATATTTTTTGTTTGTGAGTTTTTGCGGTGACCTTTGACTTGTACCTGATTGACCCGGCAGATGCTGAAAACTGCCGCCAACATTTCAGCCTTGATAAACATGAGAAAAAACATTTTGTTTATCGCACTTGTTGATGCTCCGGCTGCTAATTGGAGGCTGTTTATAGTATCTGCCTGCTTTAAAAGCCTTCGCTCCAAATTACACACTGGCATGAAAATGCACTCTATCAGCGTCTCCATCAAAGCCAACAGCAACCGAGATAAAAACGTTAATGTGCAGGATTCTTCGGAAGAGCTCCTCCCTCACAGGTTAAATCTCTGAGGAATGAGAACAGAAACAACTTCATTTGGCATTTAGTGCTTTTGTGTGAGTAGCTCATTACAGAACTCATTTTCAGAAGAGTTGATCTTTTTCTGCAGTAGCTGACTCCTCTTGCAGTATATCCAAATATTTACTTGGCTCAAATTTGTCAAAATGCATGCAGCTACAAGAGAAAAACTAATTGCTTAATTTCACATTTCACCCAGGCTTGTTATAATTTAACCATGTGTTCAATGCTCATTCTTAGAAGAAAAGGTTCTAAATAGAATCTTAACTGGTTATTTGAAATATCTTCTATAGTGATTACGTATGTTTATGAGCTGTTTAATTTATAAAAATTATTTAAAATTAAAAACATTATTAAATAGAATTAATTAACTATGTAAATGCATATAAAATTATCTTATGATAGGAACCCCTAAAAGGTTATGACAAAACCCTTTAAGCATGAATACACTATTCTATCATTTAATTTCTATATTTTTCTTATTATATAGAACCTTGTTGGCATTAAAGGTTCCTTCAAATTGAGTCGAGAACCCTAGAATTCTATTTAGAACTCAAATTTAACCTTTTTGTTTTTCACTGTAAACCCGAATATTTTGGCAACTCAAAAGAAGTAAAAAAAAAAATGTAAAGTTTAAGTAAGCAGAACTTGCAGATTTGTATTTTGTACTCATACATTTTAATTAAATGTAATTTAATTGAGTAAGTGAATTTATGCATTTAACTTAAAATTATCATGTAATCTCAACTTAAATATTTTTAGTTGTGGAACCTTGGCTAACTTTAGCTAGTTCTAAAAATGCTACCGTGCTAGTTGGTTATACATTGCTTTGGTAGCATTAGCATAGCATAGCACTTGCTGAATAAGTACAACAATATAAAATTTCACGTATATATGTTCTTAAACTAATCTCCCATGTAACCCCCAAAAAACCATAACAGAAACTCTTCTAAACTAGCATAACAAAACATTAAATGCTACTAAATCTCCCTTTCATTCACAGAATCTTTCCATTGCACTAAAGGTTCTTTATAGGTATTCTTTTTAAATGGTTGTTTTAAGAACTGTTACTGAAAGCTCCTCCTTTGGGGAACGAAAAATGGTTCTTCAGTGGCATCACTGTGAAAAACCAATGTTATTTTTTTTAACATCGATTCTCTTCTAAATGTGTTTACTACTAATTATTGAAAGAAATTTGAAAGGAATAATGAATCTCTGCAAATGTCTGTTTTAGACATTCATATCACACTTAAATAGTGTGCATTGAGTAATGTGTTTGTGATGACGGTCAGAAAGCCACCGCCTCGCTGTCACAACGGGAGGATAGTGACAAGAACGTATATTTGTGTCCTTTTGGTGTCAGTTTAGTCACTGTCTGTCCATCGCACTTAACAGATCTGTTAGCGTTTACCATGTGCAAAACTTGTACCTTTAGTGTTATCACTGGGGCAGTACCCTTAAAAGGACATCTTTGTACCTTATTTACCCCTAAAAGGTTTATATTGCTACTCTAAGGTACTAATATGCACTTTTTTTCTGTGAGTTACCAGTGTAAGCGGCTCATGATGTCGCTCGATATGTGAGCGCCCACAGCCCAGACACAAACTGTTCAGCATTTGGAAGTTCTTTCACAAGTAGAGGTTTGTGTTACTTGGTTTTTATTGAGTTGTCGAGACGCTCCACTCAAGATTTAAATGTCATTTTGGCTCCAAAAACGTCAGTTTTTAAATCATCTCTTTGCCACTGCTTATCTTTC
This sequence comes from Rhinogobio ventralis, assembly GCA_039654625.1. Taxonomy (NCBI): domain Eukaryota; kingdom Metazoa; phylum Chordata; class Actinopteri; order Cypriniformes; family Gobionidae; genus Rhinogobio; species Rhinogobio ventralis. The sequence goes on from CM077215.1 coordinate 31,463,967, forward strand.
ACTTCCTAAGGCAAGATCCAATTTTCTGATTGTGTTTCAAGCATTGCCTACAGATCTGGGCCGATGGGAAATCAAAAGCACCCCAGTCCAAATCAGCTGGACGTACTATTTTAAGTCATTCTCATGTCCTCATACGCTCCAAAAACAAACCCGGCCCTAAAGATAGCCAACAACAACAGTGGCTTGATCAAACTGACGACAGTGTGCTGCACCCAAAGGGTACTTCAAAGGGCAAGATGCTAATTGTAGCCTTGGTTTTGGTCCTATCATTAGTCAAACAACACCCAGTAATCAACAGCACAATCGCCGTGTCACTGGGCTTCCTGTGATGGAGTCCACATGCTTTTCTACTGTCACTGAATGTTCCTCAGCTGATGTGTGTAACTGTTCATTAGTGCCATCTTTAAAACAGTTTACTGGATCTGGACAAGGATGTTCATTCAGCTGAGCCTTTTGAAATCTATTCTGCCTTTTACCCATGTTCATCTTTCTTTAGTGTGTAAAATTGCTGTTTTTAAGCTCTGCAAAGCACAAAGTCCCTCCAGCTCTGAGTTCTTCTCTCTATCAGTGTCAGTGTTTCTGAACTCCCTGAAACGCCTCCATTGTAGTCTTCGAGTTTTCTTCCGGGAACAAACACGTCACAGTATTCCTCATTTAAATAATTAATATGCAGAATAAAGGGGCGGGCCTGGTTGAGTTAGTTAGTAGTGTGTTGAAACTGGTGGTTATGGTAAGGGGCGGGACATTTCCCAAACACGGCCAACGTTTGACCAATCACAACACACTGCTCCAGCCGACCAATCAGAGCACAGTGTGCTTTCAGAAGGAGGGGCTTCATAGAGACAGGAACTAAACCGAGCGTTACTGACAGACTGGGAAGAGAGGAGCTGAAACAATGGAGAATATGGGGAAAATAATCAACATTAAAGCAGGAAAATCTGCTCTAGTAGAGCCTAAAAACAACATCAAGCTGATTGTGATTATGGTTGGGTTTCTAACATCCTCTTAAAGTCAACATGAATTCAAAGTTTATTCTGAAAGTAAGATAACATGGCCGTGTATACTGCGTTTCGTAATTTATATAATTTAAGTAAATTATTTTCGAAATAAGACCCACAGTGGCTTCTCCTACTGCAGCAAATTACATTTTTCTTAGTGATATTTGACGCCAGTTTATTAGGAAATGACGATTTTGTTCTCTTTATCTCATTGGATGGAAACGGTGCTTTATTCGCAAATGTTTTATGCGATATTACAATTTTAAGCGCAAGTTAAATTCGCAACTTTGGATGGAAACATAGCTTTTGAATCTCTTGTTGCACTTGGAAATATTTGATAATAGATTAATGTAGTTGTTAAAACATTATAGTATGTTGTATATTTTTTTATAGTGAAGTGTGTTATTTCTGCACCATGTTTGTAGTGGTAAAGCCTTGAACTTTCATATTATTCAACTTTTACCATTTTAAAAGTACACTATTAGGGTCAGTAAGGTGTTATATTTTTGAAAGAAGTCTCTTCTGCTCACCAAGGCTGCAATTATTTCACCGTAAAAACATTAATATTGTAAAATAGCATTGCAATTTAAAATAACTATTTTCTATGTAATATATTGTACACTGTACAGCTTTTATTTGAAATAGAAATCTTTTACAACATTATAAATGTTTTACTGTCACTTTTAGTCAATTTAATGCGTCCTTGCTAAATAAAAGTATTAATTAAAAAATATTATAATTTTACAGTAGTGTACAATCATACAACCTAAACTGCACACACGTTTGTATGAAACTAGTGTGATAGATTCACTTAAATGGATAGTTCACTTAAAAATGACTCACCGCCGTGTTGTTTGAAATATCCTCAGTCATCATTCACCTTCTGCTTTTGTTCAATAGAGGAATGAACGAAACAACATGATGGGTGAGTAAGATGACAGAATTGTCATTTTTAAGTGAAATACCCCTGGTGCAAAAATATAAAATTTTTCAGCTGATTTTGGGCAGCAAAGTGTGCTGTATGTTAAGGTGCACCATTCATACCTCAATACTTTACGTTTGAACGTTCTTACACGTGTTAGTGTCATTTCCACTGCAGGAGTTCCTGGAAGGCAGTGTACTAACGCAGATGGCCGTGTGTTTCCCTGTCCCTCCCACATCTCGTTTCCTAGTGTTTATCATCAGACTTTTGAAGGAAGGATGCTTCATATATCCGTATCCTCTACAGCTGCACCCTAAAGCCTCGTTCCACAGCTTTCTGAAGCAGCTCACTGGGCAGCGCAGAATCAAGGTCGTGGGCGACACCCAACAGAGGTGTCAGGAACTTCTGTACTTGAGGAAACTGGATGTGAGTGCGATCACACATGACAGTCATGACCATGTTCCTTTAGTACAGAGACCCCACCAAGATCAACACTTCATCAATTAACACACAACATCTCCTGAATTCATCACAAGTGGAGAGGTAACACTTGTAGACAACACTAGACTTTTACATTTGATGAGGTAAATTAATGCTGATTGTTCATGTCACCATAATGATATGGTTATGTGGGTTGTTGCCAGGGCATTGCTAAGTGGATGTGTAAACTAAGCTAGCTAGTAAGATAAACCTCACTCCCCTGGTCTCAAACTGTGGTCTTTTTAGCGTCCCTGTTCCACCTCCCATGTCAAAGACGCTGGTTCGAATCCCACTCGTAGTGGGTTGAGTAGGACTGGTTACATTTGGTGCCACGACCCGGATGGGAGTGAAGTTTAGCGGGGAGAGTGTAATGGAGGCAAGCTAGTAAGAGTTATGCGTGTAAACCTCAATCCCCTGGCCTCAAGAGGTGTGCTAGCAACTGACATTAGTAACTGTGGTCTTTAGCGTCTTTGTTAGTGTGGCCACCTCCCATGCCAGAGTCGCTCGGAGCAGGTTGAGTAGTACCGGTTACATTTGGTGCCGTGACCCAGATGGGAGTGAGGTTTAGGTGGGTGAGTGTAACGAAGGCAAGCTAGTAAGAGCTGTGTGAGTAAACTTCACTCCCCTGGCCTCAAACTGTGGTCTTTAGTGCCCTTGTTAGCACTCCCGCCACCTATGCCAAAGACGCCGGTTCGAATCCCGCTCAGAGCGGGTCGAGTAGGACCGGTTAAATTTGGTGCCGTGACCCAGATAAGAGTGAGGTTTAGGAGGGAGACTGTAATGGAGGCAAGCTAGTAAGAGCTGTGTGTGTAAACCTCAATCCCCTGGCCTCAAACTGCGATCTTTAGCGTCCTTGTTAGCACTCCTGCCTCCCGTGTCAAAGACGCCGGTTTGAATCCTGCTCAAAACGGGTCGAGTAGGACCGGTTACATTTGGTGCCGTGACCCGGGTGGGAGTGAGGTTTAGGGGGGAGAGTGTAACGGAGGCAAGCTAGTAATAGCTGTGCGTGTAAACCTCAATCCCTTGCCTCAAGAGGTGTGCTATCGACTGACACAAGAAACTGTGGTCTATAGCACCCTTGTTAGTGTGGCCACCTCCCACCGCGGTGACGCAGGTTTGAATCTCGCTCAAAACAGGTTGAGTAGGACCGGTTGCATTTGGTGCCGTGACCTGGATGGGAGTGAGGTTTATGGGTGGAGAGTGTAACGAGGCAAGCTACTAAGAGATGTGTGAGTAAACCTCACTCCCCTGGCCTCAAACTGTGGTCTTTAGCTATCCTTGTTAGCGCTTCCACCTCCCATGTTAAAGACGCTGGTTCGAATCCCGCTCAAAACGGGTTGAGTATTACCGGTTACATTTAGTGCCCTGGCCCGTATGGGAGTGAAGTTTAGGGGGGAGAATGTAACGGAGCCAAACGAGTAAGATCTGCGTGTGTAAACCTCACTCCTCTGGCCTCAAGAGGTGTGTTAGTGACGCTAGAAACTGTTGTCTTTAGCGTGCCCACCCCCATGCCTTTTTTTTTTTTATTATTACTTTTGACATTGTTTAGCAGTAACTAAAAAGGAAGCAATACTATTCGGCAAAGATCTAACCCTCTAAAAACATTTATAATGAAGATTTTGAAGACTTATGCAAAATATCAAAATAAATAGTTTTACTGATATTTTGTCCTGAGCACTGTAATGCTGTGATTAACTTTACTTAAGAATCAGAAAAACTATTAATTTTACTTTTCAGTGTTTTATTTTAAAATATTTTTTCTGTTATCAGCCATAACATAAAAATAATAATTGGCTTATCAGAATCACAAATAAAATTGTTATATCTGTGTATCCCTAAAAACAGTTCAATCGTAAAGGAGGTTGCCAGGATGTTTTGGGTGGTTGCTAGGGTGCTGTCTGTGGTGGTTGTGCTGGTTCTGGCTGCTAGGTGGTCACTAGCATGTATTGGTGGTTTCTTGCTGTCTCAGGTGAAAAGAATCTACCATAAAGTCTCTATGATCTTCTGGTCTCTAGAAAGTCATTCAATGTGCGTCTGTGGAATTTCTTCTACTGTTTTATGGTCCTGCAGGTGAAAATGTTGCGTCTGATCACAGTAAACAGCACACCACTCCTCAACAGCACACATGATTTTGAGGAATCTGCGTGACAAAAAATGCATGACCCATTTCAATACTTGGCATCTAGTCAACTAATCATTTTGAGAAGAACGGAAGCTGTAAGGAAACGCGCATATGGAGAAAAAAGTCCCCCTGTGTATTAGGAATTCAGGCAGGAGTTTTTTGGAAAGAGATTCTTGCAGGTTGAAACTGAAACAGGCGTTGCTCATTTAGGTCCTTGTTTTGCCCTGGCACAGTGTTTCTGCAAGCCCTTGAGTTGAATTTCAGTAGGTGGCGCTGTTCATTCAGCCAAACATGCTGACTCACAGGTCCAAACAAATGGAACAAAACTGCAATCAAAAACTCTCAGATACAGCTGAAGGTGAAATGAATTGAATGTTCTCCTCAGAGGAGAAACATTGTAATGAGCTCATGCGCCAATTTATTGCTACAATTTTATCCCTTTTGGCAAAATTGCTGTCTGTTTATCTGATTGGCTAGCTTAATAGAGTAGAATAGATTTTGTGAATTAGGCCCATTTTCTTAATTTTCCCCCTCCACATTTAATAAGAACATTTCTCCTGAAAGAATGGGCTTAATTTAACAGAAAGAATTGGTTGAATTTGATAGAGAAGCACAGGTATATCTTTCCACTTCGACTCCTTTTCAACTTAAACTGTTTGAAATATATGTATGTATGTATGTATGTATGTATATATGTTCATTTTGTAATCAAAGTTGTAGGGATTTGAGTGAGTTTGACAAGGGCCAAATTGTGATGGCTAAACGACTGGGTCAGAGCATCTCCAAAACTGCAGCTCTTCTGGGGTGTTCCTGGTCTGCAGTGGTCAGTATCTATCAAAAGTGCTCCAAGGAAGGAACAGTGGTGAACCGGCGACAGGGTCATGGGCGGCCAAGGCTCATTGATGCACGTGGGGAGCGAAGGCTGGGCCGTGTGGTCCGATCAAACAGAAGAGCTACTGGAGCTCAAATTGCTCAAGAAGTTAATGCTGGTTCTGATAGAAAGGTGTCAGAATACACAGTGCATCTCAGTTTGTTGTGTATGGGGCTGCATAGCCGCAGACCAGTCAGGGTTCTAGTCCATGCCTTGACGGGTCAGGGCTGTTTTGGCAGCAAAATGGGGACCAACACAATATTAGGAAGGTGGTCATAAAGTTATGCCTGATCAAGTCAAGTGCATTGCATTGTAGGATTCATTGTGGGGTTTTGTGTCCAGAATCAGACTGCTCTCCAAGTCGTTTGGCTATGTAATGAGCATCACATAAAACGTTTTTGACTTGAACATGTAGGCATTTGTTTATTTTGTTCACAATTTATGTTGTTTGCTAATGCTGAAACCTTGTTTCAAGTAACGAGTTTCCTGTGAAAGCATAATGATGACCGCATATTGAACGTAACATTTGTGTGCAATATGTCTGCCATGATGAATCTCTAATAATAATGTTTATTAATTTCAAGTAGCGTGTTTAGCCATCACTACATGATTTACATTATCTTCTTTGTGAGACGCACTTCATCCAGCTGTAACTCCGTAAACACTATTGTTTGGCTTCACTATAACAGCCTTATTAACTCTAAAAGCCAGCGCGGGGATGGGTTGAATCAGTAATGTTATGTGGTCTGTGGGTTTAACTTTTCTGTGGATTTTATCAAACTAACCTTTGCTAATGACATTGCGGCGCTTGATGGAAGGAGATAAGGTGCTAATTGCTGTAGGTGCTATTAACGCGGAGAGCATCTAATGGTTTCCGGCGAAAGACGCTGATCAGAATAACGATCAGGCCATTTGCAGGAGACATTTAAGGGCTGTTTTTTTTCAACTGCGGGAAAGTTAGACGCGTGGCTTTTAAGCCTTTTTCTTTCCAGATGGCAAACAAGGACACTAGATCTGCTCTCTCTCTCCACACTTCCAGTGGCCTGTCACCTCAGACGCCTCCTGAGTCCTTCAAGGTCGAATTAATAGTCAAATTTGTAGCTCTCTGTCCTGCATGTGGAGTTTCTTCTCAGTGCTATGTAAATTTCACTGCATATATTTGAAATTTAGAGTGCCATCTCAGTAGAAGTTTGCATTGAGTGGCTAGTAGCTCAGTCTTTGTTGGTTTTTTTAGTGCTAAATATTAGGCCAGGAACTCACATTATGACCCTCCTTGTCAGGTTTGGCTGCATGGGAACAAGAAAACAATAGTGTGAACCGTGGACAACTCCCAGTCAGTGATATGACAAAATGCCCCAGGAAACACCTCGTTACCTCTTCAGGAAATACTCTTTCTCTGTCTTTCTCCTTCTACACCTTCTTTTGAAACTGCTGGAGAAAATGTGTTTAATACATTACATGGGATGATTGTTCGTAAACGAACATGGTAGTTGGGCTTATTTCAGTAGCTTGTGTGTATTATTCACATTTTGATGGCATTTTCACATTAAAAAATGATAAAAATCAGATGCACAATAGAAAAATATCTGTAGATGATAGAAATACCCCATGAGCTCACCAAAACCGATGTAATGGTTTAAGCAACATTCTCTTCATCAGGTATTTTAGCCATTTTTTAATGCGTTTTTAAAAACGTTTTTCTTTTTTTTTTCTTTTTTTTTTTCGTAGTAAAAGAGTACGGATAGGCAATAAAAGTTAAACGCATACACACACTGGCTGCATGCGCTGGTATTGCGATGCATCATGTCATTCTTTTCAGGAAAAACAAGCCAGATTGAAACATGTAAATTACAAATTACGTTCATTATAGAATGTGCTGGATCCATTATTTGTCAGACACAATTAATGTTGCATTAGTGCAATTACCTGATATGCATAATTTCTTTAGTCAATCGTGTGCATGGAAATAAATGACTCTGTCAGCATGTGCAGCATTCTTAATGAATTAACTTTTGAATGTTTTAGAAATAGTAGTAAGTCATAGATAAATGGATCTCTTGGATGGATGGATGGATGGATGGAAGAAAGAAATTGGATGGATGGATGGAAGAAAGAGATTGGATGGATGGATGGAATAAAGAGATTGGGTGGATGGGTGGAAGAAAGAGATTGGATGGATGGATGGATGGATGGAAGAAAGAGATTGGATGGATGGATGGATAGAAGAAAAGATTGGATGGATGGATTGATGGATGGATGGATGGAAGAAAGAGATTGGATGGATGGATGGAAGGAAGAAAGACATTGGATGGATGATAGAAGAAAGAGATAGGATGAATGGATGGATGGATGGAAGAAAGAGATTGGATGGATGGATGGAAGAAAGAGATTGGATGGATGGATGAAAGAAAGAGATTGGATGGATGGATGGATGGATGGATAGAAGAACGATTGGATGAATGGATGGATGGGTGGAAGAAAGAGATTGGATGGATGGATGGATGGAAGAAAGAGATTGGATGGATGGATGGATGATGGATGGATGAATGAATGGATAGAAGAAAGAGATTGGATGGATGGATGAATAGATTGGTGGATGGAAGAAAGAGATTATGGATGGATGGATGGATGGAAGAAAGAGATTGGATGGATGGATGATAGGATGAATGGCTGGATGGATGGAAGAAAGAAAGAGATTGGATGGATGGATGAAAGAAAGAGATTGGATGGATGGATGGATGGATGGATAGAAGAAAGAGATTGGATGGATGGATGGATGGATGAAAGAAAGAGATTGGATGGATGGATGGATGGATGGATAGAAAAAAAGAGATTGGATGAATTACTGGATGGATGGAAGAAAGAAAGATTGGATGGAAGAAAGAGATTGGATGGATGGATGGATGGATGGATGGATGGATGGATGGAAGAAAGAGATTGGATGGATGGAAAAAAGAGATTGGATGAATGGATGAAAGAAAGAGATTGGATGGATGGATGGAAGGAAGAAAGAGATTGGATGGATGGATGGATGATAGAAGAAAGAGATAGGATGAATGGATGGATGGATGGAAGAAAGAGATTGGATGGATGGATGGAAGGAAGGAAGAAAGAGATTGGATGGATGGATGGATGGATGGATGGATGGATAGAAGAAAGAGATTGGATGGATTGATGGATGGAAGAAAGAGATTGGATGGATGGATGAAAGAAAGAGATTGGATGGATGGATGGATGGATAGAAGAAAGAGATTGGATGAATGGATGGATGGATGGATGGATGATGGATGGATGGAAGAAAGAGATTGGATGGATGGATAGATCGAAGAAAGAGATTGGATGGATGGATAGATGGATGGATAGAAGAAAGAGATTGGATGGATGGATGGAAGAGATTGGATGGATGGATGGATGGACGAAAGAGATTGGATGGATGGATGGATGGATGGATGGATGGATGGAAGAAAGAGATTGGATGGATGGATGGATGAAAGAAAGAGATTGGATGGATGGATGATGGATAGAAGAAAGAGATTGGATGGATGGATGGATGGATGGATGGGTGGAAGAAAGAGATTGGATGGATGGATGGATAGAAGAAAGAGATTGGATGAATGGATGGATGGATGGAAGAGATTGGATGAATGGATGGATGGATGGAAGAGATTGGATGAATGGATGGAAGAAAGAGATTGGATGAATGGATGGATGGATGGAAGAAAGAGATTGGATGAATGGATGGATGGATAGAAGAAAGAGATTGGATGGATGGATGGATAGAAGAAAGAGATTGGATGGATGGATGGATGGATGGATGGATGGGTGGAAGAAAGAGATTGGATGGATGGATGGATGGATGGATGATAGAAGAAAGAGATTGGATGGATGGATGGATGGATGGATGATAGAAGAAAGAGATTGGATGGATGGATGGAAGAGATTGGATGAATGGATGGAAGAAAGAGATTGGATGGATGAATGGATGGATGGATGGATGGATGGATGGAAGAAAGAGATTGGATGAATGGATGGATGGATGGAAGAAAGAGATTGAATGGATGGATGGATAGAAGAAAGAGATTGGATGAATTGATGAAAGAAAGAGATTGGATGAATTGATGAAAGAAAGAGATTGGATGAATGGATGGATGGATGGATGGAAGAAAGAGATTGGATGAATGGATGGATGGAAGAAAGAGATTTGATGGATGGTTGGATGGATGGAAGAAAGAGATTGGATGGATGAATGGATGGATGGATGATGGATGGATGGATAGAAGAAAGATTGGATGAATGGATGGATGGATGGATGGATGATGGATGGATGGATGGATGGAAGAAAGAGATTGGATGGATGGATGGATGGATAGAAGAAAGAGATTGGATGGATGGATGGATAGATGGAAGAAAGAGATTGGATGGATGGATGGATGGATGGAAGAAAGAGATTGGATGGATGGATGGATGGATGGATGATAGAAGAAAGAGATTGGATGGATGGATGGATGGATGATAAAAGAAAGAGATTGGATGGATGGATGGATGGATAGAAGAAAGAGATTGGATGAATGGATGGATGGATGGAAGAGATTGGATGAATGGATGGAAGAAAGAGATTGGATGGATGGATGATGGATAGATGGATAGAAGAAAGAGATTGGATGGATGGATGGATGGATATATACTGCTGCAGTTTTTTGTGGATAGTTGATCTTTTTTTAAATGATTCTTTGAACAGAAATTTCAAAAGAACAGAATTTATTTGAATTAGAACATTTTAACCTTATAAATGTCTTTACTGTCACTTTTGTTCAATTTAATGCATCATTGCTTAACAAAAGTATTAATTGCATTTTAAAAAATCATTTTGACCTCAAACATTTGAACAGTAAACTGTGTCTTTACTCTGCCTGAGCAGCTCCTGTCATAACCGCCGCCGCCGCTCTAGCTCCTGCTGTAACCCTGCTCACATTTTTGTGCATAAATTCAGCATAATTGCCACTGGAATTGCTGGAAACAGAAATGTTGATCTGTTTGGTGTCTTTGGCCTGGACGCAGGAGAAAGAACATGAAGTTCAGGATGTATCGATTCGTCAGAGGCCATTAAGTGTAGTTTTCCACTGTCCTACAAAGAACATTTTGAATAAGAGCTTGATTATGTTCCCTGTTGGTTGGGTACTTGGGTTATTTTTGTAATCGCAGATCCTTTTTTGGAAATGATGCAAGTGCACAAGTACAAGTAATCACAGTGCTTTATACATCAACAGGACAGCGTCTCTCATGCATTCAAATCAATGCTTTTTTAAATCCAATATTTAATGGCTGATACAGTCAATTATAAATAGCATGTTCAAATATGTTATTTAAACTAATGTGCAAAAGCCTTGACGTTGCTTTTTCACTTGTTTCACATGCATATGACTGAAAAATCCATGATCTCATCAGGTCGTAAACTAATATAATATCTGCCAAAGGTATCTGTGTGTGTGTGTGTGTGTGTGTGTGTGTATAAAGGTCAGTGTGTGCTTTATCAGTGCAGATCCGTAGGATTAACACACACACACACTCTTATCAGTCAGGCTCAGATAATAGATAGCTCCACTATTTCACCCTGGCCAGCTGCATGTGTATGTGTCTGTGTGTGTGTGTGTGTGTGTGTGGACTCTCAGAGATTGGTGGCTTTATCAGTCATGTTTAATACTGATTTAAAGATTGGTTCCATCCACCCCATAAGCACAGATGGACAGATATGTGAGAAAGGAGTCCTATTATACTTTTTCACATGTTCATCTTTCTTTAGTGTGTAATGTTGCTGTTTGAGCATGAAAAAGCTCTGCAAAGTTCCAGTTATTCTCTCTATCAGTGTCAGTGGTCTTGAGTTTTCTTCCAGGAACGACCACGTCACAATATTCCTCATTTAAATAATTAATACGCAGAATAAAGGGGCGGGGCCTGGTTGAGTTAGTTAGTAGTGTGTTGAAACTGGTGGTTATGGTAAGGGGCGGGACATTTCAGAGAAGCTGAAGTGGAGAGAAATGTCATCAAAATCATTGATCCTAAGTTTTGAAGGCTTATATCTTATAGCATAGTAAAGGGAGAGCAAAAAAGTAAGTCATACAGGTCTGGATTGACACATTAAGGGACAGTAAGAATAAAAATCTCAGGTTGAGCTACTGTATGAATAACCTACTAACCTGAGACATGGTCTTGTTGCTTGATTGTTAGAGTAGAAGAGGAATTGATTGATTGGTGCTTTTCCTCTCCTACACACATAAAGACACTGAATGTGGCAATAGGAACTAAACAGCCGGAGTCACTTTACTAACGACAAGTAAAGCTTTCCTGTTTGCTTATGTCATTTGTGGTGTTTGATAGAGAAAGCATTTATTGCTCATATTAAAGCCTCAAAGTATGTGAATTCAAACACTTTACAAGCTTGTTTTCTGTCGTTCTGCCAATGTATTCTGGGTGAGCGCCATTAGATTGTTTGTATATTGTGTTGATTATAATGTGCAACTGCACTTGAAGCCTTCACTATATTATCTTCAGGAGATCTCATGTAAAACATGCCATCAGTGCCCATGCATTTAAAAAGAAAAGTAAAGCATTTTTTTAACCATGCCCGTTTAATTGACATGAGCGGCCCATGAGCGAAGCTTCCGTTTCTCTGGGTGAGAATCTTTGAAGTGGTGATCAGTCTCTCGTCTTTGTGAGACGGTGGAGTTTGTTGCCATGGCAATAGAGGAAGAGAGCGAGAGAGGGATATACGGGCATTGAAGTGTACGCCAGCTGCCGCATGACGCCACAATGGTTACCACAGCAACATACTTGGCAGGTATTTCCATTTGAATGAAATCAAATGGACATTCACCTCTGAATATTGATTACATTGACCCTAATTGTGCATGGTTTATAATTGCAAAAAAAAAAATTGTCATAATCTTATTAAATTGTATCATAACAGGTGAAATCAATCCCTCTTATTTTTAATCCACCTGTCAAATAGAGACCACCCAAACAATTCCTGATGGATCATTTTGTTTTAGAAATAGTACATTTGTTTGTGAATCATGTCAACAGTGTTGGGTGTAATGCATTACTAAGTAATTAAATTAATTACTTTTCCCTTAAAAAATTCAAGTAAAGAATTAAAAGAGCAGTTTCATGTGTATGGAATTTAGAACGTATTTAGCAATAAGTAATGCAATTCCTTTTATAGAGAGACTAATTAGTACAGCACATCTAATTAATTACACTCTAAAATTAATTATTATTTTAAAGTAACTTACCCAACACTGAATACCAATCCTGTTCAAAAGCAGCCAGTAAAGATTATTTTAATAAATTAATACTTTTAAGTGACAGTAAAGACTTTTATTATGTAAATAAATAATAATAAATGATCAAATAATATAGAATAAAAAATGCTGTTCATTTGAAAATTCTATTAATCAAAGAATCAATCATTAAAAATATAAAGCAGCACAACTGTTTTTAACATTGATAATAATCAGAAATGTTTCTTGAGCATCAAATCAGCATATTAGAATGATTTCTGAAGGATCATGTGACACTGAAGACCAGAGATTTCTCACTTTTGTTCACGAACTTCTTGGTAAATCTGAGAACAGTTTAAGACGTTGTTGAGATTCTGAAACAGTGAGCTTATTGATCTTTTTATCAGCTGAGGAGATTTTTTCTCATTTCATTTTCTCTCAGAAATTGAGATATTAAAGATTACAATTCATGCATACACAGTCTGTGAATAATCATTCATAATCATTAATTCACAAACTGACACTGGCATAACTGTATCTCAATGGTACATTGTTCCTCGTGAATTACTTTTCTGTGCATGCCAATTCGTTCCCCCACTTGATAATAAACACAGTTATACGTGTGACGAGCGTCTCAAGTCAGCAGACTGTTATGAAACAGCCATCCTGAGCCTCTTGAAAATAGAACTATTGTCTGTATATTTAAAAATTCAGAAAGTAAATGTTGTGGCCTAAGAGAAATCTCTCGAGGTCACACTAATGTCACAAGTTAATATGTGTGAAGTCTCAGGAATTTCTTGAACGTAAAGGCCTTTGAAATCCGAGACTTTTAGCATGGCCCAGATAGCCTTAAAGCTGACAATAACACAGAAATGACTAAAGCACCCTGATGTGACAGAAATATTGATGTCAGAGAGGAGGGAGTAACAGGATATCTGTGACAGCAGCTGAGAGAGAAGTTCACAGCCTCCCCAAACCCATCTGAACTGAAGATCTGTGACTGACAGCTCATCTGCCTGCCTTCATACTGGAGCTATATGCTCTGCTAAATCCTGCCTTCTAGGTGAATCCGGGTTTAGATTGCATTGGACTTGTGTTCATGTTAGAACTACGGGGGGGGGGGGGGGGGGGGATTGTTGCTAATGCCAGTGCCAAATACAAAGCTCTGTCATGAAACTCTAGCTGGCACAGGCTGATAGGTCCTTAACTCAATCTGCTTGCAATCACATCATTCTCTATAGGGCACATATATGATTGGTTCCTGCTGTATCAGTAGCAATGAGCTCGCTGCTCAACCATCAAATACTTGGTCAGCATTAGCAATAGCAGTTGCAGCACACTTTCAGAAACTTTCCACCTGTGTAGATCTGCTACGGGTAATTAATGTACCACATTTATTGTACAGCAGCACCATGTCTTACTTGCTTACAGCAATAACAGCAGCAGCAACAGTGATAACAGCAGCATTAGCAATAAAAGCAGCAATAGCAGCAGCAATAACAGCAGCAGAAGTAATAACAGCAGCAGCAACAGCAATAACAGCAGCAGCATGTCTTACTTGCTTACAACAGTGTCGTGTATGTATTGCCAGTAGCAAGCCCCATACTTGCTCTGCAGCAGCAGCAATACCAGCAACAGCAGCAACAATTACAGCAACAGCAATACCAGCAGCAATAACAGTAATAATAATAATAATAATTCATTACATTTATATAGCGCTTTTCTGGGTACTCATAAAGCTTTACATGGAAGGGGGGAATCTCCTCAACCACCACTAATGTGCAGCATCCACCTGGATGATGCGACGGCAGCCATATTGTGTCAGAACGCTCACCACACACCAGCTGATTGGTGGAAAGGAGACCAAGTGATGAAGCCAGTTAGGATAGGGGGAGGATTAGGTGCCATGATGGACAGAGGCCACTAGGCAAATTTGGCCAGGATGCCGGGGTTACACCCCTACTCTTTTTCCGAAGGACATCCTGGGATTTTTAATGACCACAGAGTTTCAGGACCTCGGTTTACCGTCTCACCCGAAGGACGCAGCAGCGATAACAGCAGCGGCAATAACAGCAGTAGTGATAGCAGCAGCAGCAACGATAATAGCAGTAGCAGCAATAATAGCAGCGGCAATAACAGCAGCAGCGGCAATAACAGCAGTAGTGATAGCAGCAGCAGCAGCGATAATAGCAGTAGCAGCAATAATAGCAGCGTCAATAACAGCAGCAGCGGCAATAACAGCAGCAGCGACAATAACAGCAGCGGCAAAAACAGCAGCAGCAATAGCAGCAGCAATAACAGCAGCAGCGGCAATAACAGCAGTAGCAGCAATAACAGCAGCAGTGGCAATAACAGCAGCAGTGGCAAAAACAGCAGCAGCAATAGCAGCAGCAATAACAGCAGCAGCGACAATAACAGCAACAGCTGCAATAACAGCAGCAGCAACAATAACAGCAGCGGCAATAACAGCAGCACCAGCAATAACAGCAGCAACAACAATAACAGCAGCAGCGGCAATAACAGCAGTAGCGATAGCAGCAATAAAAGCTCAGCGCAAACCCTCTTTTGGCGTTAAATTGGTAAACTCAAAACTTCCTCCAAAAACAGCTTTGATTGAAACTGATCTCCCAAAACAACTAGTTTCAGATTTTGCCTCAGTATGACATCATAGTGCGACAAAAAAGAATGTCGACGCCTACTTCTACATCATTGCCTCTTTAGCCCCGATTCACGCATGTCATGTAGTAGTAAATACGAGAGAGACTCAAACACAGGATTACTCCAGCAACAAATCCATAGAGACGTCTCTGAGGATTACAAGATGTTTTGAAGTGGCAAGTTGTAGAAAAACTTCAACATTTATTCAACAACTACATTTAGTCTTTGCATTGCCTTCATTGTGATCCTATTGAGAAAGCTTGGATGAACTGTATTTTTAACGAAGTTCCAGATCACGTCAGTAATACACGTTTCATGTTTGCTTCATTTTACTACAGATTCGTTTTTAAACAAGACGGTTCCACACAGGCTTTTCAGAGAGACTGGAAATAAAAGATGATGCAGTGACGACTATATTGGATCCGACAGCACAAGTGTGAGTAACAGTGTTTTTACGATGTGTCACTATTGCTTTGTCTGTTACAGATCGTTTGATATGTACTCACTTTACTTTCACTTTGCTGAAAATGATGAACTATGCGACAAACGATGGTCATTCATTCATAATTCATTTACACAGAACACCGCAAGATATCCAGTCATCTACAACTGTGGGAACTCCAAGTAGCCTGCTTAAACGTTATTGCCGTTTACACGACACCGCTTTCAACCAAAAACAGAAAACTTTTTATGCGTTTTGGTCGTTCATTTACACGAAAACGGTGTTTCGGCGGCCTGAAAACTAAACTTTTGCAATTTTTTTTTTTAAAGGTTCAGTCTCAAAAACTTGAAAATGGTGACATCATGTGTATTACGTGTTCTGTCTATAAGACTGTAGAAATATATAAAAGTGTTTCTTTACAAAGTGACATCGCCATCTACTGGCCTGGCATGAATAATACAGCTTTTTTAGACGTTTTTGTGGATCCGTTTGATGGGGGATCGTTTTTCACAACAATTTCATCTGACCGCAAAAAACGCGAAGCTTTTAGTATATCATTGTTGTGTAATCGTACCCTTTATTTGTTACAATCAGTGATCAGACAATCAGTGAAAAATTAGCGATGAGAAGGTATAGACAGAGTTATTTTTGCAGCTGACCGCATTGCATATGTTTTCCCTTTCAGATGCAAAATTTATGGGAGGAGAGTATTTAAATTGGGCATAACACACAGTTTCTGCCAGTCTCATGTTAATCTTGAGTACCTTGATTAGTATTGCATCCTTCATATCTGCAAAGAGTATTTAGTTTTATCATATTTATAAAAGACAGATACGCTGTACTGATTCTTTCCGAAAACAGCCGAACTCGTGCAGGTGTGCAGTGGGCGGCGCTAAAGAGTCACGAACACACACACACACACACACGAAATGCATCATGGCATTATCCCTGGATAACTTTTGATACACTATATGTTTGTGTTGATCACATTATATGCACTTAAGCGCCGATTGCCAACAAAACACACACATTTGATGCAGTTTCACTCACCGCCTGCGGTTTCCACTCATGACCGGGAACAAACACACACACACACTTGCAGAACTCCGGAAACACAAACTGCATCCACTGTTCCCTTAACGCTGGGTTATTTGGGAAGCTGAACAAGGTTATCTCTCCCTCACAACCAGAAACACACTTTAGTTGATTTTGTGGTCTAAAAACACAATGGCAGCGCCGCCGACGGCTCCCGTAACCCGAATGAAGCTCGCTGATGGGTGTGTTCTTGCTCAGGTTAATGTGTGTGTGTGTGTGTGTGTGTGCTAATCTGGGGGAAGTGCCCATACAAGGAATTCCGCCCTTTATGATGTCATACAGGGCCATACTCGAAAAAAACTTTCCAAAATGTATTTGAGTCCTGAAGGAGTGTATTTGGCACAGAAATCTGAGAAACGTCCAACTCGTTTTTTTAAATTTTGGCCATGTTTAGCATGAGAATCAACTCTTTAACAGTGTAAAGTCAGAATGCCCCCCCCCCCCCCCCATAAATAAACTATGCAAGGCTTGCAGTAGTCAATTTACTGTATTTGCACCATTATTTAAAGGGTTAGTTCGCCCAAAAATGAAAATTATCACATAATTTACTCCCCCTCAAGCCATCCGAGGTGTATATGAGTTTCTTCTTTCAAGTCGGAGTTATTAAAAAATATCCTGGCTCTTCCAAGCTTTATAATTGAAGTCAACGGTACCTTAGATTTTGAAGCCCAAAAAAGTGCATCCATTCATCACTTCGGAAGAGTGACCTCTGACCTCTGACTGAAAGAAGAAACTCATATACACCTAGGATGGCTTGAGGGGGAGTATTTTTGGTATTTCATTTTTGGGTGAATCTCTTTAATGCCCCCTAAAAAGCATGTCTTAACCCGTGTAGCACTTAATAAAGTAGGCATATATGTATCAAGACATCAGCATGATTAATAATATGATAACTACAATGGACATATGGGATCCATTTTAATATCATCTCATTTATTTTTAACATTGAATTGTTTATCTCTGACTAACATTAGTATTCAAATGCATTCAGAGCTATTGGGTGACACTGAAAGATCATTCCTCATGCTTTATTCATTTTTCATCTCATATTAGCCTATTCTTAAACAGCTTTCCTTATCTGTCGAATGTAATGATGCGTAAAAACGTTAAGCTCGATATGAAGTGGCTCTGTGTCAGTTTACAAGTTCATGCCGCAGTGGTCTAATTTCTGCATTTGTTTCTGTAGAAGATGCGATGTGATAAAAAGTTTGGGAAGGGATAATATAAGAGTCCTTTGTTTTGTTATGGTTTTATTAGAAAAGGGGATGATGCTAATGTAATGATATCTGAAATGAAAAAGGATTGATTTTCTGCTTGTGTCTTTAGCATGTTGACAAAGTTTGTGAATTCAATCATGATAGATGTGATATGTGATTATTTCATCATTTGGACCCTCATGTTTATTGTTGGAGCACCTTCTACACAGAAAGCTACAATATTGGTAACACTTTACAAAAAGGTTTAATTTGTTAACATTAGGTAGTGCCATTTACTAATGAGCAATATATTTTTGCAGCATTTATTAACCTTTGTTAATGTTTGTTAATAAAAATGTTCATGTTAGTTCACAATGCATGAGTTTAAATCATAAAATGTATTAGGAAATGCTGAGATCAACATTAAGATTAATAAATGCTGTATTGGTCATTTTTGTAGTTCACTATAATGTTAACAAGTGAAACCTTATTGTAAAGTGATACCTATTTATTTTAATTATTTTTTATTTTATTTTACAGAATGTCCTGTTGTTGTTTTTTTTAATAAATCCACAAATCCACTGTAAATAAAATAAAATAAAAATCCACTGTCAATTTATAAATCTTTATTGGATACATGCTGTAAAAATAACTGGAAATCAGTACAGCATGTATTTAGTAAATACATTGACAGTGGATTTTATTTTATTTTTTACAGTGGACTACAGTGAAAAAATAACAGGAAATCCAAATTTGAATAAAGGTTTAATATTCACAAATGTAATGTTCACAGCATGTATCATTAAATATTTTATTTTAATTAATCTTTTTTTTTTTTTTACATTTATTTATTTATTTATTTATTTTTTACAGTGGATTTGTGAATATTAAACCTTTAACAAATAACAGGACAGCCAAATTGTAATAAATGTTTAATATTCACAAAAAATAAAATACAATAAAAAATTCATTCCACTGTTAATTTATAGATATTTATTGGATACATGCTGTATTTAAATTTGGATGTTCTGTTTTTTTTTTTGGGGGGGGGGGGGTTAATATTCACAAATCCACTGTAAAAATTAAATATATAATTTAATAAAATAAAATGTAATAAAATAAAAAAATGTATCTATAATGTGTAAGGATGTTTTTAGCAGCTCAAAAGACCTGACGTCCTCCAGTGAACACAAGCAGTGGTTTGAGTTGAACCTGACCTCAGATGAAAGCGACCCCAGGGCTTTTCCCACATTGTCAGCCAGATCTGAGCATTTGATCCTTCATATGTAGAATGCATCCCTGGTAAAAACATAGAGAAACCGGAGAAGCTCTGCTGTCTTGTGTGGGTTTCAGGCTCAGTTATTGGCCCGACCCGATGATTGTCGCTGGTGTTTTTGTGCCATCTTATCTGCAGTGACCGAGAGCGAGATATGACCTCTCTCTTTCTTTGTTGTGCGCTGAGAGCAGAGCTGTAACGGCAGATGTTTGCAGATATCACAGTGAGATTGTGAGAACAGCCTTGAGCATGACATGGTGTTGTTTTCAGCTGTGAATTTAAATGAAAATGCTTGAAATGTGGTGATGCACCTGCCTTAGACTCTCTCTTTCTACTCGTACAGTATTTAGTACAGTCCACATATGTGCATTTTCTGTATGCATAGAGTATGTGCTTTGTTTGCAAGAAATATATTGAAAAACAGCATCCCATGATGCAATGCGCTTAACTCAACCTTGCATTTCCAGTAGGATGAATGATTTGAAAGTGAAATATCAACTGTTTTTTTTTATTAACTCTTTCTTGAAAATTTTAGTACAAAATGTATACTCGTATATTGTACAATATGATAACTGTATGATAATATGCCAATGACTGAATTAATGATGAAATGTGATGAGGTCATGTGACAATGTAGCATTACTACTGTTTGACACACTTACAGTTTTGTGTTGCGTATAAGTCAGGTAGAGAGTGAATGGGATAGTGTTAAATTTGTATTATTTATATACTATTATTGTCACATCTGTTCTGTGTCTGGCGCTCTGTGGCACTTTTATGTTGAAGTTTATTTGTGCTTAGGTTCTGTGTTCTTTTCTGTGTCCTGTTCCTATGGTATTTCGTAGTTCTTTGTAGTTTTTCACCATGATTAGTTTCCCCCAGGTGTTGCCTATTAGCCACTCCCCCTTGTTATCTTGTTAACCTTGTTCCCTTTGTGTATATATACCTCTGTGCTTCAGTTGTTCTCTGTCGGTCATTGTTTAATGTTATGTCATACAGGTGTCTGCAGTTCCCCGTGTTTTCTTTGTTTTTCTTCTCAGTGTTATTTTGTTCCTGTTTTTCAAGTGTAAGCTTTTCATCTAATGTTAATATCTTATTTTATTTCAGTTCTATCTCAGTTAGATTAATGTCCTCACATCCACTGTTAAAATTAAATTAAATTAATGTTTAAGCTTATCATCTAATATTTATTTCTTATTTTGTTTCTCAAATTTTTTTTTCACAAATCCACTGTAAAAATTAAATACAATTTTAAATAAAAAAAATTATTAATTAAAGGTGCGCTATGTAACTTTTCCGTACGCTAGAGGTCGCCTGTTCAAAACAAAGGCGTAGTTTGATGATGCCAAGTTTGAGCGCAGAATCTTGGGTCATGTGGTCTTCACCTCATAGCCGGTGGAAAAGAATCGGGATAGGACTCAGGCAGAAATCATGTTCATGGATGGGATTATTAACGTTACTGTAGCATGAAGCAGGGCAGAGCAGAGTGTTGTGGGAGCTGAGCAAGGCCGCTGGAGCGATTGTTAATAAGATGAACGCAACACACGCCTCGCGAGCAGCGGGACTTTTATTATGCCACAGTCGCCGGCGCCATTTCCGCTTTTCCGGTCATGAGTATGAGTTTACGCAGCTCTGTTTATCATATTAGATACATCTGAGTGTGTTGAAAATGATGTTCTGACGTTACTCTGTGCGTTCGCTCGGCGGCTGCTATGACACTTGTTGCACACTGCAGTGAGAGTAAAGCGTTTCTGCTGAATAACACCGGAAACCGAGGGTAACGCAGATATGACGCCATTGACAGGCGACTCCCTCACACGTCCCGGTTCCTTGGTTAAAATAGCAATTTTCTCACGATTTACAAATAGTTGGAAACATTTGGGATATTGTGAGTACTCAACTGAACAAAATATATAACACTGGCCTAGTGGTTTTTGGATATTTTACTGAAAAAATGTTACATAGTGCACCTTTAAGTAATGTGTAATGATTGTTTTAAGTTTTACATCTAAAATTTATATCTTATTTTATTTCTAAATTATATTTTTTTTCACAAATCTGCTGTAAAAATAATAAATAAATGTGTAGATTAAGTTTAGGTTTTTCATGTAATATTAATATCTTATTTTATTTCAGCTCTATCTAAATTAGTTTAATATTCACAAATCTACTGTAAAAAATATAAAATGAAATAAAATACAATAATAAAATTATTTAAATAAAAATGTTTTTAATGTGCATGAAAATAAAGCATAAAATAAAAACGAAAAAGAAAAAAAAAGTAGTGTTATTTTTAGTTGGTAACAGTAACACGACTGTGAACACACTGTTGAACGCATTGAGATGAGACTGATTGAACTCCCTGACCATAAAGCCTCATCTCATGATTACACAACAAAAGCCTATGAGAACCTGCACATCTGTGTTTTCTGCACCTCCCTGCATAACTTAAAACACAATTACCTGAAACATCTGTTTGGTGAAATAATATTTAAAAACGTGGCACTATTTATATTGTTAGAAAATGCAAATGTCTGCCTTTTTACTATCACCTAAAGTAAATATGAAGTTCAAGATGCTGCATGCAAACTTTTGAATGTTGAATATTTAGTTGCATGATAAATTACTGTACTAAACTTTAATTCAGTAAATAAGATCAGTAGGCGACAATCTCTTCAGTGTCTTTAAATAAAGACCTGTTATTTTTCTTGATTAGTGGAGGTAATTTAAAGTTTTAGCAACATTTCTCTTACTCAACGTCTGGAAAAGTGTGCAAGAAGAGAAACAATCATTTGCAGTGTATGTTGTTCTCAAGCAGGATTAGATGTGATTTCACAGTGGATACCATCCGTTGAGGTTATGAAATAAACATCCCTCTTTTGCTTCCCTGGATAATTGGATCAACTGTACTGAGCCTTTTGTCCAAACATGGTGTTATCTGTGAAGGGTTGAAGGAATCAACATGAGGTTCTTCAGGCCTTCTCAATAACTTTTTTTTTTTTTAATTAGAAGGGAAAACCATTCATCTCTTTGCTAAAGTATGGTGCTGCACATTACTATTGAGACTGAAGTTTCTGTTCTCTATCTGATGCTCTCCTTCTGGGCTCTTATCTGCTCTGGTGTTTGTTGCTGGTAAGCGATTTGCTGAGAATGTTCAAGGCCTCTCTTGATGTTCCTCCCACCGATGGAAACGGCCCAGCGATTAGATTCTGCTGCGCTCAGCGTTTGGAAACCAAGAGAGTTTGAGACTTGATAAGCTCGCAGGCCTCAGATGCTTTAATCAAACTCTTTACTGAGTTTAATTTTAGATAAGATACCAACAGAAATGTGCTTGTGTACTTTATCATGAGTACAGAAGCGAGGGAAAAAATAGATCAAGGTCATTTTAGGGTTATTGTATTCATGCTTTCTGCATGCATGATCACATTTGCATGCACATTAGTGTTCTCTACTGGAAATACCAGACATGATCTTCCCATTACGCTGCATTTTTATTTTAGTAATTCATCAGCACGATCATTTGATCAACTCGTTCATAGGTCATAAGCCTATCATAATGCCCGTATGCATGTTGATTTATGTTGATTAATTCATTGAAATTCATCGCATGTATCTCGTATAGCATCCAGATGAAATAAATTCATATGAATTATCCCAATAACTGGGATAGACTGAGCTATCTGACCAATCAAAGCATAGTAGACCAATCACAACAGACTGGGCCGTCTGATCAATCAGAGCAGAGTAGACCGATCACAACAGACTGGGCTATCTGACCAATCAGAGCAGAGTAGACCAATCACAACAGACTGGGCCGTCTGATCAATCAGAGCAGAGTAGACCGATCACAACAGACTGGGCCATCTGACCAATCAGAGCAGAGTAGACCGATCACAACAGACTGGGCTATCTGACCAATCAGAGCAGAGTAGACCAATCACAACAGACTAGGCTTCTAACGAATCAGAGCAGAGTAGACCAATCACAGCAGACTGGGCTATCTGACCAATCAGAGCAGAGTAGACCAATCACAGCAGACTGGGCTATCTGACCAGTCAGAGCAGAGTAGACCAATCACAACAGACTGGTTGTCTGACCAATTAGGGCAGAGTAGACCAGTCACAGCAGAATGGGCTATCTGACCAATCAGAGTAGAGTAGACCAGTCACAACAGACTGGGCTATCTGACCAATCAGAGCAGAGTAGACCGATCACAACAGACTGGGCTATCTGACCAATCAGAGCAGAGTAGACCAATCACAACAGACTAGGCTTCTAACGAATCAGAGCAGAGTAGACCAATCACAGCAGACTGGGCTATCTGACCAATCAGAGCAGAGTAGACCAATCACAGCAGACTGGGCTATCTGACCAGTCAGAGCAGAGTAGACCAATCACAACAGACTGGTTGTCTGACCAATTAGGGCAGAGTAGACCAGTCACAGCAGAATGGGCTATCTGACCAATCAGAGTAGAGTAGACCAGTCACAACAGACTGGGCTATCTGACCAATCAGAGCAGAGTAGACCAATCACAGCAGACTGGGCTATCTGACCAATCAGAGCAAAGTAGACCAATCACAGCAGACTGGGCTATCTGACCAATCAGAACAGA
This sequence comes from Rhinogobio ventralis, assembly GCA_039654625.1. Lineage (NCBI taxonomy): Eukaryota > Metazoa > Chordata > Actinopteri > Cypriniformes > Gobionidae > Rhinogobio > Rhinogobio ventralis. The sequence continues at coordinate 31,487,918 of CM077215.1, forward strand.
GTAGACCAATCACAACAGATTTGGTAATCTGACCAATCAGAGCAAAGTTGACCAATCACAACAGACTGGGCGTCTGACCAATCAGAGCAGAGTAGACCAATCACAACAGACTGGGCCATCTGAACAATCAGAGCAAAGTTGACCAATCACAACAGACTGGGCGTCTGACCAATCAGAGCAGAGTAGACCAATCACAACAGACTGGGTCATCTGACCAATCAGAGCAGAGTAGACCAATCGCAACAGACTGGGCGTCTGACCAATCAGAGCAGAGTTGACCAATCACAACAGACTGGCCGTCTAACCAATCAGAGCAGAGTAGACCAATCACAGCAGACTGGGTCGTCTGACCAATCAGAGCAAAGCTGACCAATCACAACAGACTGGGCGTCTATGACCTAGAATTCTGTACTACAGTAATATTGGGATATTAGTATGCATGATGCAAGCATGTCACTGCATATATTATGTTAGCATAATAATAATTCCACCCTGCATTATTTCCTGCCGGATAATCTGATTAACTTGGAAATACAATACATCATGCAGTGAAATGCATTATAAATTCTGCTTCATGCTGTTTTTAGTAATTGCCAGTTGATGGTAAAAAAAAAAACATAATATGAATATAAAAATATCTTTTTTGTTTTTCAAACAGTTTCCACTCTCATTTGCAATTCAAATGAGCAGGATTTAATTGTATTTACATCCTGACAGGTTCTTCATCCCTCTTTTTCTCTGGCAAGGCAGTTTCTCACAGGAAGCCGTGTGTAAAAGAAGCGTCATGCAGCGTGAGTGTGTCAGAGATGCACCTGCAGCGGCTCACAGGAAGCACACACAATAGAGTTTGTGTCAGCGCGAAGCATCCTGCCTGCTTCCTGTTCGGGAGGAAGTCAAGAGTCCTTCGGTTTCGTGCACAAGCACATTAACATCCCTTTCACTCTTTACACTTTTACACACAAGTAAGCTTACCGTCAACACAAGATCAAATTTGTATGCACATTACTGCTTTTAGTGTGATTGATTTATCAGTGCATGCTTGCCTTTTGTAATCTTTCATCAATATGTAATAACTCTGAAATCACGTCAGCTGGTGTAATCAGTCTGTCATGTAGAAACACTTTCCAATCAATTCCTCATGGATAAAATCAAGTCTCGTCCTACATTTTTGTCATTAAATAACCTTTAATGCAGTTTGCGAATGCTGTGTCATGTGGGACATAAAATAACAGCATCATAACCAGTGCTGGATGTGTATCAGTGATTTATAAATGTGCTTCATATTTACAACAAATCTGGCACAATCTATTTCAGTTCCAGCGGGACGGGCAGCTTCCAGTCAGTGAGCAGTTATTGATTTTTGCCTGGCCTTTAAACTCAAGCACAGTTCGATAACAGGCCGGACGTGTGGGTGACGTTGTCTTTCTGTTAATGATATTCATATTTTGTAATTTTTCTATATTTGTAGCAGCTCACAGTATCCAAATGCATCCGCAAAGGTAGGAAGGGACAACAGCAACGCTCAAGGAAAGATGAAGTCATTACCAATCATGTCAATATTTTGAATAATTATATTGCCCTGTTGATTTAATGCAGAGCTAATGTCTAATGAGATGCACAATATGCAATTTCATATTTTGATTAAGGGCATGAACCGCTAATAGCTGGCTGTCATCAGTGAAGCGCAGTTATAAAGCGTTCTGGAGCGTGAGCGGTCAGACGGATGTTCTGGTGATGTAACAGGCTTTAGTTTGTCACCTTCAGAAATCAACTGAAAGCATCTAAATGTGTGTTCATTTGACAGACTCACACAGGTGATGTAACTCTTGTGCTCATGTGGATGCTCAGGTCTATGTGACGTGAATATATAATATATAATTTATTATATATGTATAATTATAAACTATTTATAATGTAGTAATCATTTTATTTACTAGTCAGATAATAGATCTAACAGATGTTTAAATAGAAGCCAGAAAAAAGACCTATTAGTGTATGATTCTGTATGCAAATAGATGTGAGAATGAAGACGTTTGCAGCGTTTATTTATATAGTGCTTTATACAGTACAGATAGTTTCAAAGCAGCTTCATATAAATAAACAGGAAAATCACAGTGTTATCAAATTAATCAATTATGAAACCAATTCAATGTAAGCTCTACAGAAGACAAGTGTAATTATTCAACTAAATTTAGTTCAATGTTGTTTCAATTCAGTAACAGTGTCAGTTTTGTCATGTTCATCATGTATATGTATATACAGTAGTGGCCAAAAGTGACGTCCATCCTAGGAAAACTGACAACATCACCCTTTACTCAAATAATATTATGATTTTTTAAGCATTTTGCATAGTTGTGCTTGGAGTCAATTGTTTTATTTGTGATAATAATGCAATGAAACATGAAAAATTGCGCCAGCATAATTTTATGGCCAGGCTGTCATACAAAGAAATTATGAACACATGAACCAACTAAATATTAATAACTGATTATGTTGTAGTGAATGTATGCTTTTTCCTGTGAGCTGTATATACTGTATATATATATATAACAGACAGATGGATGGAACAACTGATGGATGGATGGATGGATGGGTGACTGGATAGATGGATGAAACAATGGATGGATGGATGGATGGAAGGAATGATGGATGGATGGATGGATGGATAGATGGATGAAACAATGGATGGATGGATGGATGGATGGGTGGGTGGGTGGATAGATGGATGAAACAATGGATGGATGGATGGAAGGAATGATGGATGGATGGAATTGGGTGGATGGATGAAACAACGGACAGACAGATGGATGGATAGAATAACGGACAGATGGATGGGTGGATGGATGGAACAACGGATGGATGAAACAACTGATGGATGGATGGATGAATGGAATGATGGATCGGTGGGTGGATGGATAGATGGATGAAACAACGGATGGATGGATGGAAGGAACAATGGATGGATGGATGGAATTGGGTGGATGGATGGAACAATGGACAGACGGATGGATGGAATAATGGACAGATAGATGGAAGGAACAACAGATGGATGGGTGGATGGAAATGGGTGCATGGATGAAACCACAGACGGACGGATGGATGAATGGAGGGAACAGTGGATGGGTGGATGGATGGAACACCGGACAGATGGGATGGATGGATAAATGGAACAACGGATAGATGGATGGATAGACGGATAAAAATATATAGAGAGCATTCTTCTGTTCTTTGCTTTGCATGAATTATTTATGATAATATAAGCAATTTAAACTTGCATATATATGTTATACAAGCAACTAAGTCAGTTTAATATAAGTTGAAATGATTGTGAAGCCAATGTGTTCATAAGGCTGCATCTTGAAAAAGGTGGAA